>JAQJVL010006092.1:0-31065 GCA_035578905.1 Stictocephala bisonia
TTTCACGCACTTGAGTAAGTAGCTCAAGTGCGTGAAATATGTGTTTTAATTTCTCATATTAGTTACAGACTGTTTGAATAGTAATCAAGTTTGTCTACCTTAAATTTTGAACAGTAGTCTGGTTGGTTGACCGAGATTAAAATTTAATATAGGCCAATAGCTACGGTTAGAAAAACTATAGGAGTCAATATTTAATTTACAATTACAATAAACATTTATATTGCTAATATTATTTTATCTACTCTTCAAAGGCGGTCAGAAAAGTGTAAAAATGTCATGTTTAGAAGTCTGATTCAATCATCACACACACCCATCCACTACATACAAGTTGACAGTACCGGAACCTCTTTTTTTACAAATCAAGCACTGAATACAATAATACCTTGATATAAAAGAACTGATAAAACCACATTTAGTGCCAGTTCTATGTCATAATAGTAGTAAGAACCCATCCACTTAATTCAAACAGATGAAATGGTGTGGAAAATCCCAAACTAGAAAAATGGAATTAGCTTAGGTTTACAAAATCCTAGACTCACTCAATCTAAATATTCAGTAAACAGACATTTATCCTATTCCTCAACCATCAGAAAACTTGTATGCAATATAAGATGATGTAATTAAGTTTGTTTTGTAAATACCTGTCTTCTTTCATCAAATGACAGTGGGCATAAAAATTGTTTAAAGAATGTTATATGTGCTTTGTTTAGTCAATTCACCTATCTTCGTTCCTATCGCTCCTGACGTAACATTTAAATTGGTATTTCCTCCTAATTTGATAATATATTTATTTGCAAAATTGACTTATACCTTAGGTGCCGACAATTGTTTAAAATATATTCCTTATTAAATTGTGATTTGAGGATTGTACCAAGTGATTTATATATCAAGAATGGTAAATAATTTTTTTCCGAATCATGATTTTACGAGATATTTAGTAAAGCTATATATAAAAAGCTTACTTTTGAGGGTGTATAGCAGACAGGCTGAAGATGAGAGATGCGATGTCCAAACTGGCAGGACGAAATGGGGCTTGCCAATCATCGGCAGTAACATCACATACAAACGCATGACACCTGTCACACATTCAACAATTTGAATAAAGGTAATAAACAAGTAGGAAAGTTAAAAGGTATGTTTGAGGGATAATAAATGAAAAATAATGAAATAAATGAATTAGTACACAAGAATTTTAAAAATGTTTTCACTGATTTTCTTATATTCAAAATGAAATATGCTTATTTGTCTACTCACATATCAATGAAAAATATTCCTCGTCATTACAGGTACTGTTGTTCTGAAATTAGTTTCCTGTTTGTAGCATGCACTGCAAATTCTTTTTTTTTTCTTTATATCATTAAAAATGATTTACAGTAATCTAAATGATAAAAAAGTTAATAAACTATTCGCCATATCTGACAAAAACACAACAAGTAAAACACTATGTTAACATTGTCAGAGAAAACAAACATTGTGTGCATTAATCTTAGAACTTAGGCTTAAGCGGCCGTTGTCATTACTAGAATCTATATACCGGTCTGAATAATATACTTGTCTCAGAGATACCACTGAGGATGCTACATTACAGCACGGGCAAAACGTCTTGTTATAATGTAGATAGCATCTTGACGCGGTTGTCACCGGAAAATGTAGATTCTAGTAATTGTGTGCATTGTTTTAAGACAGTAATTACTAACAAAAAAAATGTATAATAACAAAATAATATTTTCAAAAAGTTAGAATATTCAACAAATGTGTTATACAACTTTTTTTAACATTTGTTTTACTTTAAGAATCAACCTTGTATCCACTAGTAAAATGTTATATTTTATTTTATTTATTTTAGCATATTTTCAATTTACCAAAACAAAATAATATTTTAAGCCTTCAAAAAGCATATCAATACAACATCATATTTATTTCACTACAATTCAACAACATTTATAGATATATCATGTCTTATTTTTTTCCATTATGGGTAAATATTGTAACCTTATCAAAAAGGCAATTTCTATCGCAAATCTCAAACTTTTTTTAGTGTTAAATGCCCATTTAAATATAATTTCAAATTAGTCTATTTCATTTTGTTGATATAGTTAAACTGATAGACTATGCAACCATTGCTGACCTGATAAGGTTGGCCAGGTAGTTATACTATTAAATGTGTATTGGCTGAAATGTGAAGTCTTGGAATCCCACTTCAGCACCCTCACTCAGAGAGCACACAGGCAAAGCGAGATTCAGGTTGTGACTTGTACAATAAGTCTGATAATCAAGACAACAGTTTATAAGAGAAGGGCATGTACAGGGTTATTCTAAATGATGGACCCAATTTAATAAATTTGTATTTATTTAAGTATAAATTCAAAATGAATAATTTATACACTAATGGAAAGAGAAAGATTCAAAGTTTTTTTTAACCTATTCAAACGAGGAATTGGGCGGTGGCGGCGGTAGTTGCAGAAACGGCCGCTAGAGTTCTCGCGCCAGCCAGCCGCATTTGTGTTTCATTGTCACTTGTGAGTGAGATGGCTACTGTACAGCACAAGGTTTTCTGCGTTCTTGAGTTTGCTAAAAGTGAGTCGCAAGTTACAGTGCAGCGGGCATTTCGTCACAAATTCGGTATTGAACCACCGACAAGAAAAAGCATTAGCCGTTGGTTTACGCAATTTCAACAAACTGGAAGTGTGTGTAAAGGAAAAAGCTCAGGCCGGCCGCGTGTATCTGAGGATGATGTAAGACGAATTGAAGAAAGTTTTGTTCGCAGTCCACGTAAGTCAACCAATAGAGCTAGTAGAGAACTTGGCATACCCCAACCAACTGTATGGAAAGTTCTGCGAAGACGTTTACTGTACAAGCCCTATCGATTACAACTTGTGCAGGCTCTAAAACCTAATGACAAAGTGAAGCGTATTGAATTTTGTGATGATATGCAACACATGATGGAGGATAACGGATTTCTACAGCGTATCGTTTATAGCGATGAAGCTACGTTCCACCTCAGTGGGAAAGTCAACAGACACAATGTACGCATATGGGGTCTACAAAATCCACATGCAACATTACAACATGAAAGAGACTCGCCAAAGGTAAACGTGTTCTGTGCCTTATCTCGTACAAAGGTTTATGGACCATTCTTTTTTGCGGAAAGAACTGTGACTGGAATCAGTTACCTGGACATGTTGGAACAATGGCTGTTCCCTCAACTTATGGAAGATTCACAGGACTTCATTTTCCAACAGGATGGAGCTCCGCCCCATTGGCATCTTGATGTCCAAAACTTTTTGAATCAGTCACTTCCTGGGCGTTGGATAGGACGCATAGGAAATGAAGATCTGGCTCTACACTTCTGGCCACCGAGATCTCCTGATCTCACCCATTATGACTATTTCTTCTGGGGTTACGTCAAGGAAGCTGTTTACGTCCCGCCTCTACCAGCAACTCTGGATGATCTGAAGAACCGTATCACTGCTGTGGTGCACTCAGTAACAGAAGATATTCTTTCTCGTGTGTGGGACGAGTTTGGCTACCGTTTAGATGTTTGCCGTGCAGCACAAGGGGGACATATTGAACATTTATAAATATGTAAAAAAAAACTTTGAATTTTTCTTTTTCCATTGCTGTATAAATTATTCAGTTTAAATTTATACTTAAATAAATACGAATTTATTAAATTGGGTCCATCATTTAGAATAACCCTGTATAATATAAAGTTATTTAACCCTCCGAGTGATGATCATTTCACTCTTCAGTGATAGGCCATTTTCTGATATCACGCAGAACTTTTTTTAAAAATTCATAAAAAATATAAAATATACCTGTAATATGACATATTATATATCAAATTATTCACTATGAAATATAGCAAATGGTGATATAAAATAAAAACTTACCAAAATAACTTGAAAAATGAAGAACTACTGATGACCTAGATTTTTTTTGTTACAAAAATTGTTTTTGTTTTTGAGGGTATTTTACACTGTTTTTATGGCAACAAATTTCAAATTCATTATATAAAAAAGATGCAGAGTTTGGTTCTGAACACAAAAATATGAAGCACTAGTAGTTTTTCTTCAACAAAAATGTTTTGTTGGCAATGTTTTGTATCAGCGTAAAAAAATCAAATATTTGAAAAAATGTACTTTTTCAGCGTAAAGTTCCATAAATTATTTCTATGTTTGAAGAACATTATTTGAAAAATTAATACTTCTAACTAACTAAATAAACACTATTTACAAAAATTATAACTTTATATACATGTATTTACATAGAACTGTACTTATAAAACATCACTTATTCAGAATCAGATTCAGATCTGGTGGGTGCTTTTCTTTTCCTATTACATCATTTTGCTCTCCAGAAATGAGTCAATTCTTTATATAATTTTGATCATAAATAATAAAAATACATACTAAATAAAATCAAACATCACACTAATAAATAACAATAACAACATAACCAACAACAATGACACACGATCTACGATGTCTGATTGACTGGCACAACTACAGTTGTAAACAATCAGCTGTTCATGATTAACGTCATCCTACTGTTTTATTTATGTGCGTGAAAAATGTTTACCATAGAGTAACGAATAAAGGAACTCTTTCCAAACATATTAGTATAACAAATATCTGATTTCCGCCAATAATTATTTCATTACGGCATTTTTCGCGATCGGCTCGGAGCGAGCCGTTATCGATTCACACGCGGACCCTAACGGCTCGGACCGAGCCGTTATCACTCGGAGGGTTAAAATGCGAAACAATCTTGATGATACCTATTTTAGAAAAAGTAATATGTAATAATAATTAAAAAACTGAATAATACTAATAGCAGAGCATAGAAGGATAAGATATTCAACAATAGTGAAAAACAAAAAAGATTATTATATGCTTAATTTCTGTTTACCTTTTTGTATCATAGTTCTCATTTGATTTAAGAATGTCCACAGCAGTTTTGGAGAAATCACAGCAGTAGATAAAGAGGTTAGGGTCAATATTGTACTCCAGGATGGGGAAGACAGTGTTTCCAACTCCACAACCAATTTCTAAATAGTTTTTATGTAATAACTTTTCAGCTTTATGCTCACATTTTTCAGTTTCTTTCTCCTCCGCTGCATTTCCACCATTAGCTTCTGATGGGGTTGAACTTCCAGATTCTTTTATCTTCAGGTCCTCCACATGAAGTGAATCTGGGTAGACTCTAATGGGAATATTATCCTTTTGTGAGTCACCAGCCAGCTCCGGAAACTCAGTGAAGAGCCAATGACGGTTCTTGAAAAACCTGCAAAGTATGTTGGATGAGGATATATACAATTATTCAGATTTAAGATAGACATATGGTCTACTTACGATTATCCACAGGTAGGTAATCCGCATTGCGACTTATCCATGCCAGCTCAGAGAATAAATTAACTTAAAAAATACTGACAACTAAGCGTAAAAATATATACATTAAAGTTATAAAATGCAAATTCAGTTATATACTATAATATAATATATTGTATTATCCATTTAACATGACGACTGAGACGTTAAAATTAGGTTACGATGCACAATGATCAAGCGTTAATTTTTCACAATGAACAAGTAAGTGACATCATGGTGAGGGGCCTGGGAATCGCACGCTCTTTGTCAGAGAGAGGGAGGGAACTGGCCATAGCAATTAGCCGCATACCCCACCACCATGCACCTGCCAGACTCTTGTCTGTGTTTTAGTAAAGTTGTATTTACAAATTAAATAAAAATATTTTGCTACAAAAAATACAAATAACAGATTATTTTCTGAAAAGTTTAAATTTTGTAAATTAATAGTAATATTATTTATCATGTTATTATACTTTATTTCTGTACTACACAGACAGAATCTGTTATCATGACAGGTTACCTGCAACCTTGACCTTGCCTCCCAGCCAAAGGCCTCTCTCACTGCTACATCCACTTTCTTATCATCTGTTTTGAGTTATGGTATCATTGGCATCTTCTTTATGATAAATAAATATTGTATAAATACTAGAAAACAACTGTGAGTCCATGAATGCTATTACCTTTTTTGTCATTATATTTATTATTAATTTGAGTTTAAGACAAAATGTATCAAACTATATTTTAATCAATTTTACAAATTGAACTTAACTTGCTGTTTTATATATATTTTTTGGAAATAAACTCTGATTAGATTTAGTTTAAAAAAAAAAAAACTTGATTGCCATATTTTCTAAGTTGATCACTATATACTAAATGACAAAATATATGAACAAATGGCAAATTATTTGGGTAGTTCAAAATACTGTATTTATTTGTTTCAATAGAAGATAGTTTAATACGCAATATATTTTACGCAATATATTCCAAATTAATTAAATGTTGTTACAGATATCAATATACATTAGTCTTTATTTTTTCAATAATACTTATATTAACTTATTAAAAACACAATACTTTTAAAGAACCCACCTATTTTGATGAACATTATAGAATTTATCCCAGGAAATATCTGCCTTTTTTCTTAAATTTTCCTTAGACGTTTCTGATATTTTACACTCCGCCTGTTTCTCAACCTTCTTTCTTGCTTCATCTTCCTGCTCTTTATCCCATTGTACATTGTCCCTATAGTCATAAAAATATGCTAAATTAATTTATTAAAATCTATAGAAAACAGGATTATTAACAGTTGATGCTATCATTACTCAACGTGAAAATAATAAGACTGAACAGTATGTTATCAATATACCACTCTGTGTTTCAAGGCACTTTTGAACATATTTTATACATTTGTAATTTATATTAAACGTTTACCACACTTTTAAAATGTTCAGGAATCAGTCATGCTGAAGAGAAAAATGTCTTAAATTGTATGTTGGATGTGCAGGCTTAATGTGCACGCTGAGTGTTTTGTGAAGCATGTTTCTACAAGATAAAGGTGAATATGAGTTTCATCTATGGCCCAGTAGCCAGGGAAATTGAGGTTCTTACCTTTTTCTTGTAGAATCCAGATCACCTAGTAGTTGCCTAATGTTTGGTTACTTGACAAGTATAATATTTGTTTTTATTTTCTCCGGACAAGATACTAGGCCTGGCCACTATCTACTCTTGTTTTCTCTTGTAGAGTCCACACCAATAGCAACTGGTTGGTTTTGGAGGGAAGGAAATGGAACCCACTTTGTTTTAATAAATTCAGAAGATAATGCCAAACATAAAAAAATAGAAATGAGTGCCTCTAGCTTCACAGACCTACTTGACTATAAAACTTCACCCATTTAGCATTTTACAGAATATTTGACAAAGACCTTTAAAAGTAATTTTTACATTTTGTTAGAAACAGTTGAAATTTTTTATTGCTAATAAAATTCATTATTCATTATTAAGACGCAGATCGTCAAGATATGGGCAAATATGAGGGGCAAATGAGTGTAGATGAATGTAGTCATTGTTACTAACTAAGGGTGACTGTTCCTCAGAAAGAGCTATTTAATAATAGCCCAATAGCCAAGGAAACTAAGAGACCTACAGCTTACATGGAATCCAAAACAAGAGTTGGTCTGACTTTCAGCTATCTGACAAACCTAATACTTAATTCTCTTCCCTACACAACATCCAAACCTTGACTACCATCCAACATGGACACGCCAGAATTCTCTATAATATAACGCTCTCTCTACTCACCTGAAGAAAATGCCAGTGGCATTGAAAATTTTTGAGATTATGTGTTTATTTTGTGTTTGTTACTACTACTCTGGTGTTGGTGAACTTGTCTTCTAAGGTAAGTTTGCTGATGTCCTATCTCTCCATTATACTAAAGACTTCTCTATAAGTGTCCACATTGATGGCAACTATTGAGTGGACGCCATGTTGGTATTAAGAGGACCGAGCATAGAACATATTGCCTACAATTTCCTCAAAACTTTGTCCCCAAGTAGCTGGGTTACAGCACTGCGCCACCAATGTGTCAGAAAATACGACTAACGTTCTCACTAGCACTATGGCATAGTACTGTAACCTAACTACTTCAGGGCTACGAATTGTGGAGATTGTTGTTTAGTGACTGAAGTGAAGGAACCAGTGGTCCCAAAATATTTTACAAACTGTATCTGTGTTTTTGTATTTTTCATGTAACCAAATTTAAGTATTTAGGAGTAAATCTTGACTAAGAAATTCTTGAAACTGATACTATACTAGAATATTACGTGCTAAATGATATTACTGGACTTTATGGCTTTAAAAAATAAATATATCAAGAAAGACCAAACCACAGGTTCTCAAGACCATCATACAACCAACAGCCTTGTATATGACTCAGAGGTATGGGCAGTATCAAAGCAAAATAGCAAAATGAAAAAAGCTCATAGTGTTTGAAAATAAATTTTAAAATGGTTCAGTAAACAACGGTGGAATGTGGAGGATCTGAACCAACAATGAGTTACAAGAGCTAAATAAAGACCCAGAAATAGTATTAAAAATCAAAGAGGACAGAACATCATGATAAAAGCGGTGTCAGATAGTCTACAAAGATGAAAGTGAACTTTGGGACAGCCCCAGCTAAGCTGCAAGAACCAGATTGGAAAGGGCTTGAAAAGAGTGGGTGCTGAAGTTGGCTGGATGTAATAGCGAGAGAGATTGTTGGGAATTGTTGGCGAGGCCAAAAACCTTCTGAAGTTTAAGTTGCCTAATAATAGTTAAAATAAGGTGTGTGTTTATCTACAGTTTATCAGGTACACTGCTATCCTTTCTTTTCCATTTTTTATACTGAATAGAATAAATTGTCATTGTAAGATATATTTGAATCAAATTATATGCCATATTAAATAAATGGATCTAAAGCATTAATAAATATAAAAACGAAATCAATTAATGTACACTTACCAAACATTATGTTGAAATGTTTCTTCAGGATTTTCTAAATACCGTAGGCCAAACATTGGCCTTTTGTTATTTACTGTCTCATCCATTTTTTAAATGCTAATAAATTAAGCTTTTAATTGTCATTGGAGATCTGAAAAATACTAAACCAACTCATTGAAGTATTTGATTAATATATTATACCATAAATAATTTATATATAATAGAATAGATGGGGCATCAGAAAACTTACCTAATATTCTCCAACACAATAGATAAGGGGACAATATCAAACACAATACATGACACAATTTTTTCAATTCCACGCGTATCTTTATCAGATAAGGAAAGATATCTATGTCTTAGTGAAATAGATTCAGTTGTTTTTACATATATTTTATTCACGTTTTGTATTGCTTAAGTTGATCTAAAAAAATATGCTATTGAATCAAAGCAATCTGTTATAACAAAATTAGTTTAAATTGTCTGAATAACTCATCAATTTACTAATACTGCTGGATGGTGCTTTCCATAGCAGAAAAATTTTCTGCCTTCCCCACCACATCGTGGGCCAGTCAGTCAGCTGACACCAAAAAGCATAATTCAATAAACTGAAACTGATGCTTAATAGTACCTCTGGCTGATGACTGTCCCACAATATGGAAGGAAAGACAGACCGATTTCTGAAAGGAACGCCCATTTGATAGCACGATTCAGGAATAATTATAATTAATTATGGATCAATTGACTAACCTCATATTTTTACTTTCATGATCAATAAAATTAAAGCTGAATTCATGAATTTGACAAACATTAAAAATTTAAATAATATTTTGTTTTCATTTTCAAACTTCCACTGGAAAAAAATCACTAAAAATACAGACAAAAATATGTATTACTTACATGCTACGCTGTGTAGGTTGATTTTCCAATTTAGTTTAAAACTCTTAAGGGGCAAAGTTGCAATGCCTCATTCCAATTTGTAAATTGGATTTAAAAATTTCTGTTATGAAATGTCAATTTTTTTTAGCTACAGATAAATTTATTTTATCATATATATAACTGGAAGATATGTTCTCATCTATTTTATATCTTTAAATATGTGCCTTGAATGTATATTACGTTAACTCAGATATGACTTACATTAATTATTTAACTAATGATGAAGTTTATTTAAATGAAAGGAGTGCTGATGATGATCCTTTCCTGATGATTTATAATTAACTTAAGTGCAGTAAAATAAAAATACATAACAATTGTCAAAATTAAATTATACTCGACTACCTAATCTAAGATATTAGAAAGGATAATCAGTTTACTGATAATTTTGGTCCAAAGGCCCCTTTGGTGTCAGAACGAAATTTTCAAAATGTGAAGCTGTACTAAAAACTGACACAGCCATAAAATTCTTCCATTGAAAAATGAAATGTTGTTTCTCCCAATTAACTATTGTACTTATTCAAACCTACAAGTGCACTGAAACTAACTCTTAGGTTGTAATACCTACTCCACTAATTTATAAAATGTATTTAAATGTATACTTTTTAAACGTGCCTAACCGTCTCACATGCCTTCAGACCGAGGACTGAGATATGGCTATCCGTCACCTGAGTTCTCACATATTCTCTATGCAGCTATTTTGATGAAACTATAGGAGATGTATACACACTATAACATAAATGTATACAGAATCTAATGGTTAGTATACACAAAACCTAACCATAAAAAGTGGGCCAGCATAAAAAATATATAGTTATGAAATGGCTGAATTAATCTAAAAATACAGTTTGCATTAAAATGTTATGCACTAAAACATCTTTTAAGGGTGTTCGATCCAAAATGATTTTTGAAATATTTTTGAATAAAATTGTTAGTATCAATGTAAGTAATAAATATGTTACAGGAAAAATTTCTACAACATTTCTTTATGGAGATATGGCTGCCCAAAGTGATTTGACATTTTTGGTTCTTACCTCATGAACAAACCGTATGATATATTTTATTAACATTTTGATAATATAGTAGACAAAAGGTACTAACCAACCAATTTAATTTTGTTTAAGAGTTACCAATTATTTTTCTATAAATAATATTTGTTCAAATGTTGGGTTAAAATCTGTACAATCACCTTTGGCTAAAAAATTAGATTATTAATATATATATATATATATATATATATATATATATATAATTCATTGCTAGAGTTTACTATAAATGTGGGAGTTATGACCATCTGTCAAATTTGCGGGGCGAGGCAGGCGGGGGCTATGAGGGGGGGAAAGGGGAGGGGAATACATTGCTTATTCGTTAGTGAGGATCTTTAATACTCTTAGCGGCAGTTGCCATAAAATCTATAACTACATTCATCAGAGTGCTAAACTGGGTTTTATATAAACAACTTAACCCTTTCACGCTGTCAATTTTTTGGATGGATGTTTCAAAAGTGCCATTGATTTTTACATAAGGTGTATTCAAAAATGCCAAAGCATTTTTACTCAATTTGCAAGGGTCTGAGGAAAACGCTTTAACTCCTTTCCTTATTGGGATAGAATAATCATGTATATACCAATTTCAAGCCTAATAACCAAGGAACACACACATTATAGATATATAAATAATAATGCCTCCAAAAGAAACCAAAAAAATAAAACTATTTACAAAAAAATACTGTTTTTACAATTTAAACTAAAATGTTTATGTGAGAACAGTTTGTCATAGGCTTAACCTGACGTTTACACTTCTGGAACATTTTTGAACGTCCGGATTAACTGGTTAATCACTGAACCGGTTGGCACTGAAAGGATTAAAGATTTAAAGTGTAACTACAGATTACAAGTTTGTCCAGCCTGAAAAAAACTTACATCAGAGGTTTCAATCCATGCGTCCAAATCCTAAGGTTTGACTTATAAGCTCTACTATAACAATATTAAATTCACACAAGATTTCTTGTTGATTTATAAACTATTTTTAATTAATGTTAAAACTTTTTTTTGCTGGTCAAATTGACATAACCCAAAAATAAAATATGTCCTCACTACCTGAAATTTAATGTCCAACTGGAGTAATAACTGGCCGCCTCAGAGGTCAGGCACCTGACTTAAATTCAAATTAAGAGTTTTCGTTAAGTAATTAGTAATTGTCTATTAAGTAATTGTCTATCATTAAGTAATTGTCTATTAGGATAAGTTAGGTTAGGTACTGTAAGTCAAAGTGTATTTTACAGGACGAAGAATAACTTCATTGCAAAACCAACGATAGATTCATGTTCACTAAAAAGAAAATGTTAATAATGGAAAAAAGCTGTGGGAATAAGTTTTTTTAAAACTTGGTGTGACCACTAGTCTATTCCTATAAAAAAATGTTTTTGACCTTTTGGTAAAAACCAAGTCTTGATTTGATTACAGTTGCAGCCTACTTAGATAAATAACTTGGTAATGATTGAATATAGCACATTACACATTTTTTATATTTTGGTCCTTAAAAAACTCATATAGGCCTAATGAGCTTATTTTGAGAGTACTTAAAAAATCTGTTGAAGGAAAACATTTTTCTTTTGCAAAAAGTTGAGTTTTACCGAGAGGAAAAATTGAAAAATGTTTGTTTGTTAACCGCCTACTATTTTTTTCCATACCACCCAGTGATTTTTCACCCATTTGAAGACCTTTTTTAAAAAATTCATAAAATTTTTAAATTAATCTAAACCTACTTATATTTGGTATTATTTTACTCACAATGAACCAGGTTATAATGTAATAATAAAATATTTGACTTTTGGAATACAAAGTTTTTTGTAAACCCAAGAGGTGATGGGGTATAGCTAGGAAACAATATAATACAGCTATATTCAAAATTCCAAGATAGCCAAAATATGCCAAATGTAATATAGTTTTAGGAAATGTACAGGTATCATCAGTTATTTGGGAGTTAGTCTGGTTCACATGTACTTTTTTTGTGAAATCTTTCAGCCCTGTCCAAAATTACGACCAAGGTGTCAATCAATTCGTAATTTTACCTAGAAAGTTTAAGGAAAGGTCCGAAAATGTGCTGATAAAAATTATAAAAGTTATAAACAATTTAGTGAAAAAAATGAGACTAGTTTTTTTTAATATCTCGGAAAATTCAAAATTTTGGAAATTTGAAAAGATTTGAAAAGGTTAATGAATTTGTGTAAAAAATCCCGACTCCCGAAACTGTATCTCAATTATTTATAATTTTTACAGAGCCACAAAACTAGAGCCAAAAACCGGTAGTCTGGCTTCCGTGCGCATTCTATCACTCTGACATTAACAAAAACAATTATTTAAACATATCAAATTTGAATATTAAGGAATGAAAAACTCCATGTAATGTTAGGATACTTTAATAAACAATAATCCGCAGTCAAAATATTTTTATCACAATTTTAACGTTAATTATAAATTGTTAGTTAATAACTTTTTCTTAATTGAAAGTTAATATAAAAACCCCAATAATTATTAAACTAAAACCTTGGAATTTTTTTCTCTGATGAAGTTATTCTTAATAGGCACAAAAATAGATTACCTTTGCTAAAATAAAAAAATTGTTATTTTATATTTTTTTATTAACAATTGAAAATTATAATTTTATAAAAATACATAACAAATTATAATTTTCAATTGTTAATCAAACAAATAGAAAATAACAATTTTTTTATTTTGGCAACGGTAATCTATTTTTGTACCTAATAAGAATAACTCCACCAAAGGAAAAAAATTCCAGGGTTTTAGTTTAATAATTATTGGGGTTTTTATATCAACTTTCAATGAAGAAAAAGTTATTACTTAACAAATTTATAATTAACTTAAAATTGAGATAAAAATATTTTGACTGCAGATTATTGTTTATTAACGTATCCCGACATTTCATGGAGTTTTTCATTCCTTAATATTCAAATTTGATATGTTTAAATAATTGTTTTTGTTAATGTCAGAGTGATAGAATGCGCACGGAAGCCAGACTACCGGTTTTTGGCTCTAGTTTTGTGGCTCTGTAAAAATTATAAATAATTGAGATACAGTTTCAGGAGTCGGGAATTTTTTTACGCAAATTCATTAATTTTTTCAAACCTTTTTTCAAATTTCCAAAATTTTGAAAATTTTCTGAGATATTAAAAAAAACATTTTTTTCACTAAATTGTTTATAACTTTTGTAATTTTTATCAGCGCGTTTTTGGACCTTTCCTTAAACTTTCTAGGTAAAAATACGAATCGATTGACACCTTGGTCGTAATTTTTGGACAGGGCTGAAAAATATCACAAAAAAAAGTACAGACTGGTAAAAAACCAGACTAAGTTAGCAGGACTTATTATACTAATACAACCATTCATAGTAATTTTGTTGTAAAGATTGGTTACCATAGTATCAGTATTTTCAAAAATTAGCCAAAATTATAAGTTAATCACTATAGACTTTGTTTATCACGGAAAAACAAAAATATTTCATTTCAGCATATTAAAAGTGACTTAAATATATTACGATGTTGGTGTTTCAAAAACAAAATGTCTGTTAATGTCAATAAAACTAAACTTGTTAATTTTGATTTTAAAGAGTTAACTTTGAATAGACCTGTAATCTACCACAGTTGCACTTGTTGTGGAATTAACGAAGAAAATTGTAATTGTAAAATAATTGAACAAGTTGATAGTTTTCAATATTTAGGTATATGGCTTGACAGTAAGCTGTCTTGGAAAAAGCATACTGCTAATTTGATTTCTAAAATTAGATCGTGTTAGAAAATTTTATTTCCTAAGGAATTTTTGTAGTACTTCTCTGTTACGTACATTATACTATGGCTTGGTTCACTCCAGATTGCAGTATGGTATTGCGTGTTGGGGTGGATCATACAAGACCAATATTGGCAATATTAGGAAAATTCAAAATAAGTTTGTTCGTGTAATTCTGAAGCAAAATTCCCGCCAGTCTTCATTCGTATTATACTCATATTTAAAAGTACTTCCAATCCAACACTTATTCTGTTTTAAAACTTTAAGACTGTTTTATATAAGAAGTGGCAACAAAGGATCTTCGTGTCCCAACTATAATATTAGGAGTAACAATCAACACATCTTTATTAAACCTAAGGTTAACAAAACTATTTTTAAACAATCTTTTAACTATCTTGGGCCAAATTATTTCAATAAATTGCCTCTTGAAATCAAGCAAATCAATAATGAAACAAAGTTTTGTCAAAAATTAAAACAATGGCTTTTCACGTTAGAACTAACAGACTTTATGAGCCAATCCATGGTATGATTTGTATTTGTTTTAAATATAGTTGAATATGTATGTAATTTAAGTTGAACTGTAACCACTTAAGCTGCAGAGAGCTGTATTACCTTGATAATAAGCTTGCTGAACTGAACTCATTGTTATAATTGTTCATAATCTTGTATTTCATTTTTGTTTAACCTAGCTACACCACTGGATAAGTGGCTAGGTATATTCACAATTATGTCATATGGCAATTTGTGTGATAATTTTTTGTGTGAATAAATTCATTATTTCACTTGAAAATAACACTAAAAATTGGAAATAACATGCTCTATAAAATAAAAATATTTTTAAATAGGATAGTAATATAAATGTACATTTACAGGCATTATTTACGCCCATAAATGTACAGATTGCCTAACATTTCGAATTTTATCACATATACACAAAAAAAACACATATTTCAATAATATTTCACTTCACAAGACCCTAAAAACACTTCAAAATAAACAAATATGAATAATAACTAAATTATAACACAATGATTATGATTTATGAAGAGCAAAACAAAATATAAACAACACAAGAATAATAGCGATGTTAGACTGAGAAACAGCTGTCACTTGCTGACTTGAAATTGTAATAATTCATTTTACAATTTTTTTCCGTTCCAGAAACGAAACAAGCATACGTCTGCTAAGAAGAATATCTCTCGATTCCAACGATGTTGATATGAAACCGATAGCGTTAATAGGTTTATTATTACAAGTGATTAATCTGAAAGATGCTAACTGACGAAATTTCTGTTGAGTTCCAATTCAGTAGCACCGTAACTGACAAATTCCCTCGAGTTCCAGTTTGAGGGTTAAATATAATCAAAGCAAATCAATCTTTATTGCAGAAACTTCTGATTACATCATTAAGCATTACAAACGTCAAGTGAACTTAAAAACTAATAACAATGATGTATATTACAATATTACTACACAGTGTATTTACAAAAGTAGGCTACAGAAACATTATGGTACAATAATTATACAATATCAAGATCTAGAATGCTAGAAAACAAAAAAGTCATTTTATGAACGACATAGCATTTTTACTCGTTGTACTCATATTGTGCGGAATTTCATCCTCATGAAGAATATGTAAAGGGTTTGGAAATTGGAATATTATTAAAATACTGACCACAAGAAAAGACAACAACCACAGAATTTTGCTGGTCAAGGCTTGTATTAGGTAGAATACTTTCAGGTGAAGCAAGAGTTCACCCACAGAATGTTGTTAGTAGATGCTTGTATTAGGTTGAATACTTTCAGGTGACGTGAGTGTTAACTGTTGTTTTTGAATTAGCAATGATTTGGTCACTTTTGGGCATAAGAACTATATACCAGCAAAGTAAACCCTAACTAGGCTAGGCTTATAATCTATTGTATTTCTTACAAAATTAAATATTACCTGATATTAAAATTTCCTAGGTAAACATATCATCTCTGCCAGAGCATAATTGTGTCATTGGAACAAACGTGCAACTTAAAATTCATTACATATTACAACGGGAACAACAAATCGCTCTAAATCCTAACCTAATTTTGGAAGTTGAAGTTTGAGATTGAACATTACATTTTTCCTAAAATGGGTCTTCAAATCTTATCCAAGATGCCTGCCTGACTGTTCATAGAATATTAAGAGAATAAACATAGACCTTCTATTATACCTCTATATTAAAAGGTATAATAGAAGCATAGACTTTCCATTTAGAAGGTCTATGATATTGATAGAATTATCTACGATATAAGGATTACGCTCAGTAACATACATGTATAAAAAATATGGGTAGGCTATTTATGCAGTTTCTGGCCACCAAACAAATTTGGAATATTTTGTTTGAAATGAGTCTAGACTTGTGTTTTCACGAGATATGCTTTTTATTCCGCGGAAATAACTTATTTTACCGAAAAAGTCGAAAAAAAAACAATGTCACAACTTTTAGTATTTTTGTCATATTTCCGTTAATTTAATAGTATATTTCATAACAAGAGTGGAAAGTGGGGTTTTGCATGTTCGAGACCATATGTTTGAAGTGCGAGACTTGTCGAGCACTTCAAATGATCGAGAACATTCAAAACACTTTCACTCGAGTTTTGAACGATACTTTTCACTACACTACGGAATAAAAACTCATTTTTGGAATGTTAACTGTTTATTAAATTAAAAACATGTTTTAAAAACAGATGTTGTTGACTCTGACTGTGGAAAATTTTCGGTTGTAAACAATGTTACTTTTGGTAGTAAACAATAGACAGCTGTTGAAAATATGATGTTTCGCAGGTTGTAAACACATAACGAAAACAGTTGAACTCATAGTAGTGTAGTGAAAATGGTATTTTGATCATCATTTTTATTTTGATATGTTTTTACGCTGAATACTAATTTGAGAACTATTTCAGTATATTACGACTATTTCTTGAGATATAATGGAAAAACTACTATCGCGGCTAATCGTAATTAGCGGCCATTACGCGATTTAAAAAAATTATATACAACAACTATTAATCACAAAAACCAAATTCACCTATATTCCCGCCGGAGTGACGGCCGGCAGTCCGTCACGGAGGCCAAACACTCGAATTGAACGCAAATTACGAATCTTTGTTGAGAAAATAGACAATTAGGATAAGTTTGGTTATGTCAATAAAAATGCATTTTCGGGCTGAAAAAATTATTTTACTACAAAACCAGTTATATATTTGTGTTGAGCACAAAAAACACGAGAAATGAAAAAAGTTGTCGAAAAATAATGATTTTAAAAAAAAGTTCGTTTTTCCACTATCAGATAAAAAACTAGTTTTTCGATTTTCGGTAAAAAACAAGTTTTCCGCGGATGAAATCAAGCTCCTCAAGAGATATAAACTCATATTTGACCACTTTTTCAACAAGAAATCGTATTTTCAGGGGTGGCAAGAAAGCGCACAATTACCAAAATATGAATTTATTATGGTAATGAAAAGTCTATCTATGATGTTAATAAACGAGTTATTGAGTTTCCCTATTACCAGGTTGGTTATTTGTATTTGAAATTATAGAGATCTTCAAACATACTAACATCATAAACCTTCTATATGATATAATAGAAGGTCTATGCTACAATAAAATCTTCTGAGTTAAATTGAAAAAAAGTATTACTGTTCAAATGTGAGGTCTTCGCCAAGTTATTTTTATATGGTTAAACAGAAAACTAATTATTCGCTCTTTATAGGAATTTATAATTTACTTTCCTTGACACAGGTTTTAACTTTTAAGAGTATACCATATATTGCATGGAAATGGTTTTGACGAGTGCGTTAGAAAATCATGAAATTACTTTTGCTTACAGATATATCATAGCATCATGTACGTGAGCGTTCAAGAACATTGTCCGACCTCCCCACACATCATATACTTGATGAGTACGACCTAGAGTCGACTATCTCAGTTCTAGAGAAATGATAATCATTTTGTAAAGTTTAAAAAGCATTAATTTACAAGCGTTGGTAATAATATTTTCAATAATAATACTATATCACATTCTAAACTTCCTATTTTCAGTGCACCTAGCATGTATTTGTTACCATGACGATCTTTATGAGACTAGTAAATAAGCACCATGTGAATAGTTCTTTCAGAGTAATTAAGCTAGTTCTTATTTAATGTATACATGGTCACAGATAACTAACTCTACCCAGATAGTTCATCACTATGCTAAAGAATTTTAGAAGTGAATATAGTAAAAAAATTAAAATGGCCAAGATCTATGAGAAGTGACGAATCCCCAATCCAAGAATTGTGGCGAAAAAAGAAGAGGTAAAAAGGTAAAATGCTGATACCTCTAATAAAATAGGGCTTCCAACCCCTGTAAGGTGGCCTGGAACTTAACAAACCAAAGTAGTCCTCAACTCAAATCCAGTACTGTAGGCCCTATTTTTGCATCCACTGATGATTTTAATTACTATTTTGTAAACTCAGATAACTGTATCCTGTCAGGCATTATAAATGTGACACAACATGTAGGTGTATCAGTCTTATTGTCAAATATAACAAATGGTGCACCTGCTTTTGAATGGAAGTGTGTTTCTGTTCAGGAAGTCAGTGTAGTAATGGGTTTTAAGCAGTCAAAAGTAAGTACGTTTATGGAATTAACTAATCTTTTGAAAGGGATTATGTGGGTACTGGTTCCTTTACTAGCTAATTTGATAAATTTGTGTTTTCTGACAGGTTGCTTGCCAAATATGATCTTAAACTTTTCGAACATTACCAGTTTATAAGAAAGTGAAATAAGATAATGTATATACAGACCGATATCGCTGATCCCTGTATTCTCTACTATTTTTTTTAGCCCTGATGTTTGCAAAGCTGTACAACAGTCTTGAAGCACATAACCTTGTACTACCTGTGGGCAGTTTGGCTTCAGGAAGGCATAGTCGACAATTTCAGCTGTAGATTTCTTGGTCCAATCAATAAATGTCGATATTCATAATTTTGTATGATCTTTTCTGGGATTTTGAATGTGTTTCACACGAAATCCTGCTCCTCAAGCTAGAAACATATGGCCTAGAGTGTGGTGCTTTGAGATTGGTCAAGTCTTACCTTACTGATCGTTATCAGGTAGTAAGTTGGAACAGTAGCATAACAATTCCGATCGCTGTAAGGAATGGAATCCCTTTAGGCTCCATTTTGAGACCCTTTCCAGATTGAAGAACTGCCTCGACATACCCTGAGATTGGCTTTCTTTGCTCTTTTCCAAACCCTTGTGTCCTCTGGATTGATTATTTTGGGCCACTCACCCAAGGTGCATAAAATCTTGCTACTGTAGAAAAATGCAATGAGGATTATATGGCATTCACAGTATAGAGAGAGATAGTGTAGACAAATTTTAACCAGTCAATTTGTATATATTTCAATGTCTTCCAGTCGATATGAATAATAATTTTAACCAAGACATTGTTCGTTAATTCAACTACATTAGTAAATCAACCAGGTATCTACAACAGGTACAAGAACTTCCTAGATTGTGTAATAGTAAACAGTTTATCCCCGATACGGGTATACAATTGTCCTAATTTCAATTCTTAATTTTTTTTTTATTTGGTCTCTTATTAGCCTAACGATTAGCTCTCCTAACTTCAATGCAGGATTTCACGGGTTCAATTCTTGGAGCTCATATTAAATCTAGCTTAATGGGTTTAACCAGATGTTCATAACATCGTTTAAATATTCAGCTACAAATGCCCCTGGCGTTGAAAAAAAAAGGATCAGCCTGAATATAGAATTAATTAGTAAAATAATAAATTTTATTTGCAAACTAGAATTTATACTTGCCCTCGCATTTAAATATAAAGTAAACGCATGCTTAATCGATTTCTAAAATCTTATTCATTCAATGCACAGTTTTTTTAAAAAAATACACCTAGCCCAAAAATATTTATTGTTTCTACCCATATATACTTTGCTTTTGTGATATTTTTAAGTCATAGGCTGGTAAACCTACAAGATGAAGGTTTCTTTATTTGCAGTTGTCAGACATTCTTCTTTCTAATCCAAGGGCCTCTGCTGCTTTGCGTGGGAGTAAGCTGTAATGCAGTTGTATCCACTGAGGGGGGAGGTGAAGAGAAATGAAAACATTATTGTGACAGGCAATGATGAATGGATATGTTCCCTTTTCTTTGTTTGGCATGTACGGGTTATTTGAGTGTGCTCTTAAATTAAAAATGTATTTCTTACGATACGTAGAAAATCAGTGTTTAAAGTGATATTAAAAATTTAATGTTTTGAAAAATTAGTGTCTTGTGTGGTGCCATACAAAATAAGGAATACGCTATCGTGACATTTTGGAATTATACAAGTACCCTACTCTTTCTGGATTATAAAATCGGTTTTTAAAGTAAGTTGGTGATTTTTCATACTGTAAATTATCATATCAGTGGTTAGAGTGGTATATTTACTAAACGTACCAAAACCTAGGTCGTCATATACTTTTTATTGTCATTATATATAACCTCACCTCGTACAAAATACAAATCTGAAGACTTGTTGAAATCTATCCTCAAGAATATAAACCTATTCATAAAATTAAGATATGAGTGCATTGTTTACTGTGCACAGTAAACAATAACTTGGCTTAGAGCCTATAGTCATTTTAACCCTCTGTGATGAGTATACTCTATTAGGCTTACTCCTTCGTGATAAACATTTGTGGGCAGCGTGTAATGTGTTACTACGACTAAATCTGGGTATATTATTTGTCATTTTACTCAAAATAATACAGTATGTAGACCTACTTTCATAATTTGCTTATCTTTCAACAACAAAATGTCAGTTTTATTTTCAATAAGTAAATTGATAATTAGCCTATATCTCTTAATGCAGAGGAAAATATATTTAGCAAATATTGTGTTAGGATTACTGTAAAAATCATTGCTAAAAAGACATTACTCTTTAAATGGAACACAAATAGCACCACTTAGTCCACTCATATTTTGTCCCTAAATATAATAAGATCCTAGACAACCCTGTACAAATATTTCAACCAGTTAGTGTACATCGAGGGAATTCCCATACCCGTACAGTGGTGCTGACCCACCCACCTACTTCATACCTACGGTGTGGTAGGCCTCAACCAGGCCCAGAGGCCAATGTTAATGGGAGAGGAGGGTCAATACCACAGTACATTGTTACTTGACTGATATGGCATCCGCTTAATGGATGCTATCGGTGTGGGCACCAGTAGAGCAGTCTGGGGTGCCATGGTGGGTGGTAGTCAGGATCCGGATATTGTGTAGGGGAGTAAAAACAATAACATAACTCAAAAATAGGTTATTTATTGCAGATATACTAAATAGTTCCATGTAGTGCACACGAATTACAGTAACTGATTTTATGAGCCTGCAAATAGTACCTTGAAATTGATACGTCACAGAAATTCTACTTTATATTTAAATATGTTTTTTTTTCTCCAATACTGTATATAATTTGTGATTGAGTTAAACATGTTGATACAGGAGCCTTAAAAAACCCTCTTCAGGTGAGTCGCAAATATGTAGGCCTAAATGAAATTATAATCATCTCAAATGCAACTTTAGCACTTGGAAGGTTTAACAAAAGAAGAGTTATAATTGGTTTTGATAGTGTTTGTAAAATGACTGTTCATGGAGATAAGAAAGCTTGCCATAGTGTATTTTGCCATTTTAGGAACTTTCCCATTATCTTATTCCTGTTGCAATTTTAGCAACCACAGGCTGTTGTAATTTATTCCAATGAAACTTATATGGAATTCAAATGAACAAATTTCTTTACATTAATGCTTGAAGAATATATTTTAAAATCAAGATTTTCAAGAATCAGCATAATTACCAGAATGGCTTATTGTATTTGGTATCGTTAGGAGATAAGGTCATGGGTTTTGTTGTTCATTCTTGGTCACTTCCATGGAACCTTACAATTTAAATATGTGTAAAGAAAAGCAAGTGAACAGCATTCAAAATTCTCTAGGTGTAAAATTATTGTCGGACTTTAATTGGTTGCTGACATCTTATGCCGTTCGTCTCCTCCCTGAGGAAGATCACCCTGCTCTGGATTTTTTTCTCTCTTTTCTCCTGACTTTCATGGTCCTAGAAAGAGCTCCATTTTAAGAGATATAATCAAATATGTCATGTTAAGAAAGTATTTTATTGGATCGTATCTCTAAAACTATCCAGACCCTAATAATGATAACATTAAACCTTATTTGACAACGATTTAGTTATGACTTAGGTATCTGCATAAGTATTAACTATCCTTTGAAAATAAATTAAAACCTAAGTTCTTACATTTGCTCTCTTATTAAATTGTTGAATAAGGCTAGATCGCCAAGGGTATTAGGAGTTCAGAATTGTTAGAAAGGAGTACTTCTCATGCAAATTACCCTTAAAGGATTGAAGATAAATTTAAATAACAATTTTTCTGGGAAGATGTAAAAACTTTGAGAAGGGTTGATTCTGTCATGTGTAAGTGGAGTGTAAATTGGTGACTGGTGAAAACTTAGTGTGATTTATTTGTAATAAACTTCGTTACTGTCTGTAGCAAGCCAACTGATACCTGACCATTGTATAATTCCAAATCCTATTTAACCTACTTCCGTCATATTTAGCATATATCTTCCAAAGATGTTAAGAAAAACACTGCACTCCTTTGAATGGGAACAAAATGTTCCAATGTCATTTCTTCACCTGATATTGAGTACTGTGGCTCAGTCCTTGCTCCTCTTCTTCTATGTTTGTGTTTTATTTTTAACAGCTTTCTTAGAATAGGGAATTTTCTCAAAACCTTGAAACTATATTTTTAATTCTTATTCGTAAATCAGGAGACGTAAGTTGAATAAAATATTACTGGCCGATATTTGTATACAATCTGTGTTGGCAAAATAATTGAAAGTCTATTTGTAGAGGTCTTTTCAATTAATTATGTTCAATGGAAGTGTCCTGATTCCTGAGCAATATGGTGTCTGATTTAGTATATAAACTGTAGTGTAACTAATCTAAGTCTTACAGCGCGTTGTTCTTTCTGCTTTTATACATAGGTACCAAGGTAGAATGTATATCTTGATTTTTCTATGACAAGGTTAGCAGTGTATATCTAATTGCAAACTCAACTCCATGCACTGGGAATGGGAGGTTACCTGTTGTATTTATTCATGGACTTAGCTGCGTAAACTCTGATAGTAAAATATGCATCCACAATATCAATGTCTGGTATTATCCCTCAGGGATCCTATATTGGTCCTTTTCTATATACTCTTTTTATTAATAATGTCACTGTGTAATGCCAACTGTTGTTGTTTACCAATGATGTTAATTTTTGTCCTTTAATTGTGTCAATGTAGGTGTAATCTGAACTTTAGGAGGATATTAAATATTGGTTCTTTAAAAAACTATGGAGTTTAATATAAGTACCATACTGTAAATGTTTTGTTATGGCCTTTTGAAAGAACATATATGTGATATTAAGTTGCCTGATTCATGCTACTGAAACTGAAGAAGATTATGGAAATCAGAGATCCTCTGGGGTAACCACCTTATGGTTGATTGCTCACACATCCTAAGAGTCATTTTTTGCTGAGGTACTTTGAAAATTTTGTACGTCGCACTGTTACACATCGTTGACATATGTGTGTGGTCACCTACCAGCTTGGTAAATGCAAGATCGTCAAAAAGATCCAGAAGACTCCTTAGTTTGTTGGTAGTTAAATGCGATGTCCATTATCTGGATGACAATACTTAAGGAAATTGAGGTGATTTACAGTCTAAAATCACTATCATCAGAGAGTTAGTTCTTGATCTTATTTTCCTAAACATACTTGTCAGTATTCTTACAAACTGTTCAGAGCTCATCCATATAAATTGACTTCTATATTCCAAACGAGAAATGTGTCATCCAGACTTTCCAAACTGAACAGGTCCATGGTATAGCACAATATATATATTTTAACAGCTATTTTAACAGTCCAATAGCCAGGGGAATCAAGAGATGTGCAGGTTAGCCAGAATCTAAATCACGTAGTAGGCCTAGTCGGATGATTTTGTTTGCTAAGTGACGAGCTTGACACAGTATTCTCTTGGACAGCAATCAACATGGACACCACTGACTTCTATCAGAATAAATGCCGATAGAAACATTAATCGCACATCACATTATTTGACAATAATGGTTAATTGGGCTTGTCAAGGGATTTTATATAACACCATTTGCGTTTTTTACTTATTATATGTAAAGTTTAATTGTTATATTACTTATAAACCACAATGCATTGATTGTCGTACGGTATCTAAGTCAAATTAAAGATTAAATAAATTACTTAGATTATTGATTTCTATGATTGAAACCGTTATAACTGCATGTTGTTTTAAAATACTGACCATAGCTGTACATGATGGTATAGTGATAAGCATATGTAAACATTGGCTCACCATTTTGTCATTTATAGGCCTAAATAACAAAACATTTAAACTATGCATCTCATTTAGCCTACCTGTAAATCATGTAGGCTCATAGGTAAGAAGTTATGTAAAAATATGTTTAAATTAAAACAACATTAAAATATGTTATGTAAAATTAAAACAAAAAACATAATTGCTTTGGCGTGACATGCTTTGAAATACATATCTTTGATTAATTGTAGAGTTGAATATTGGAGGAGAAAATTAAATGGGAAATTAATAAAACAAAGACTATATTCTTCTATTACTTGAGAGTGAAGCTCCACTAACCGCTCATGTGACATAGGTGCTTGGCCGATTCACAGGTGTTCACATGTTCCTGTAGTGATGAACTGTCCTTTCTGCCTGAACATGGCTGACTGCCAACTTGGGATGAAAATGAACCAGTCTTGTTGTAAATCAAGATTTCAAGAGTCCATATTGTGGACACCCTCTTTCTATAGGCCAGCGCCCTTGTGATAGCGACAGTGTAAGCGGAGCCTTCCTCTCAATTTTCGCTGAACATAATTTACTAACTATCCTTACTACTTTTAATTAGAAAAATAAACTTTGAGACTGACTGTGATTGGACCAACCATATCTACTGTGATATATTTAAAAATTAAAATAGGTACTATTTAGTACAAATCAAAACTGGGCAGAGTTTGAGACAATATAGACAATAACGTAAGATTACTTCCATAAATGGTAAATAAAGGTGTATTTTTCTTAAATAAATTTTTGGAAAATTTTGTTCTGAAAATATTCATGTGAATTACTCAGGAAAAATAAATAATAGATATTGAAATTTTGCTTTATTTAAAATCAAAACAGACGCACATTAAACACACATTCTTAACTGCATAAAATATTAACTACTATTTAGTTTGAGAATAACATCTGATAATTTCTTCAAAACTTTTTATCATAATTATATTTTTTTGCAAAGGTTGGCAATATCACCTGATCAACAATTAAGTTCGTTAAGTAATATTTGAATAACCTTTATGGTGTTTTTTGTATTGTGCGTGTGAAGATTGTATTTTGTGAAATCCTGTGATTATTTTGAAAAATTTTATACAGTTTTTGTAAAATTGTACGTAATTATCTTAGTAAAATAATGGCAGATAGTGCAAATGGTATGTATTCGTTTGAAGAGTATACGGACATGATACTGATTTACGGTAAAGTTAACAAGAGTGGTTTAGCTGCAGTTCAGGAATATCGTGATACTTAAGTTACTTCACACCTGATCGCAAAACGTCATTTTGAAGCTGTGGAGAGACGACTTAGAGAAACTGGTAGCTTTAAACCAAAACGAATAGATACTGGTCGTCAACGTAGTGCGAGGAACCATAATAATGAACTAGCAATGATAAATTCCGTAGAATTATCGCCAACCAACAAGCACCAGACGATTATCACGGCTTTTAAATATTTCCCAGTCTAGCGTATGGCGGACACTTCATGAACACAGTTATAACATTGATTTTTCTATGTATAGTAAAATAATGGTTATAACCATTTCATATAACACGCGTGCAAGACTTATTACTGCAAGATCTTAATAAATGGAAGATGTTCTGCCGCTGGTTAAGAAGAAATTTTTTACGACATCACTGTTTTCTTCGGCGAATTCTGAGTACTGATGAATCCTGCTTCACTAGAAAGGGAATTGTAAATTTTCGTAATACCCATACTTGGGCGTATGAAAACCCATTTGAAACTGCGACGAGACATTTTAAACATACGTTTTCAGTCAATTTATGGCTTGGTGTCCTAGGTGATAATTTTATTGGTCCGTTTTTCTTACCCAATCGTCTTACCGGAGAAGCATACTTAAATTTTTTAAGAACAAATCTGCCAACCCTCTTGGAAGATATTCCTTTTCAAAACAGATTATATGCATGGTTTATGCACGATGGGGCACCTCCACGTTTTTCTAATAATGTGAATAGCTATTTAAATAATACATACGTAGAAAATGGATTGGTAGAAATGGACCAGTAAAATGGCCACCACGATCTCCTGATTTTATAAATAAGTACATTTTATGCTAATGTTCAGTTTTTAATAAATTATCAGCTGTTACTCCCAACCTAAATATTAGTTAATATTTTATGCAGTTAACCCTTAAAACGCTGAGCAATTTTCTGTAATTTTTCCATTAACGCTTAATTTTCTTGAATATATATAATTTTAGATTTTGTAAAGTTTTATTTTTTTTTAATATAAACCAGGATAGTACAATGTAAAAAAAATAATAATAACGATATTGTATTTTTTATATTCATTTTTCATTCATATTCATATTTCATCAAGTCAGAATCATCGGGGTTAGCCATTATAAAAATATATACAATATAACTCAATAAGACAACAGATTATGTACACAAAATAAACACTATTTACAACAAAAATAAAACTAGACTTTACAATGAAAAATATAGAGTAAATTCGAAATAATAAACTTTGTTTACACAACAGAGGTTAGTACAACGCACGAAAGACAACAAACAACTGCAGACTGACTTGAGCGCCAGCCGGTCGCCGCGTCATGTGACTAGCAGATGCGTATATATTCGTTGCGAGCGCTAGCGGTTACCTCGACAGAGGCAATAATGAATGAAAACTTCATATTATTTACATTCGTTGCCTAGTAACCAGTCCAAAGGTCTCGAAAATGAATAATAACCTAAAAATAGTCTTTACCTTGGATCTTAGAACTCGCTACGTTGTATTAGGCCTGTTCTAGGATTATTTTTACCAGCTCGCGAAATATTACGTATAACGCGTTACGGGCAATTGTAAACATGCGTATATATACGGATGCCGCGTTTTAAGGGTTAAGAATGTTCGTTTCATGTCTGTTTTGATTTTAATAAAGCGAAATTTCAATATATTTTTCATTTTTTCCCTGAGTAATTCACATGAATCTTTTCAGAATAAAATCTTATACAAATGTATTTAAGAAAAAATACACCTTTATTTACCATTTATGAAAGTAATCTTACGTTAAACACAAAAATGTGTAATTTCTTTGCACCAATTCTTGTTATTTTACGTAAGATATCTCTGAAAATATTGCCTTTACAGCTCTGGAACCTATTTTATTCAATTTTTCAGATTAAAATGCATAAGAAACAATCGTATTTGTATCGTTGTAACAACCTTTAACATTTTTATACGGCCATACTTCACTGAGGGTACAGAGTTGTAGGTGAAATTTTTCGGTAGCCGTAACTCGAAGCGTTTTCAGGCATATGTTTATATCAACTTTTTTCTTATTTTTAGCTATATAATGAGTTCCCAAGAGATTGCCGTGTAGTTTTGAATCACCCTGAATGCCTGGCACGACATACTGCCAAATTTATTTTTATGTACACTTTTATCATAGATAGGCTACATCCGGCAGGATATCCTCTATAGGCCTGGAATGCCTTTACAACTGATTTCCAAATATTGGGAAGAATATGTTAGGTTTATTACAGTCTGACAGCGTTAAGAATGAACGTGGACTAATGGACTATATTACCTGTGATGTTGAACCTGTTTGTTTTTAGTGTAAGCGTATAGTTTATTGCTTAAACTAAAGTTTATTTAATTATACATATTTATAACTGTAAAACGTGCTTTTGTGAATGATATAAAGTTTTTTCATGTAATATGAGTTATTTTATGTACTATTTATTTATATTTGTTCTGTTAATATTAAAATCAGTAACATTGAATGCTGTTTAACCTTCGAATTGTCAACCAAGTACCTCACAGGCGATCTAATATTTTTTCACTACACTACTATGAGTTTAGCTGTTTTCGTTATGTGTTTACAACCTGCGAAACATCATATTTTCAACAGCTGTCTATTGTTTACTACCGAAAGTAACATTGTTTACAACCGAAAATTTTCCACAGTCAACAACACCTGTTTTTATTCCGTAGTGTAGTGAAAAGTATCGTTCAAAACTCGAGTGAAAGTGTTTTGTATGTTCTCGACCAATTTAATTTAATAAATAACAAATTTAGGAAAACTTTCCTAGTTTTCTGGAAGCTAACCAGTTTTTTGCGTTAAATAATTATCTCCTCTGAATATATAGCTTATAATAAACGTTTTGAGAGAAAAACTGTTAGGAAATTTAATATTGTAAGAAATAGCATTATCCAAATTACCAAAATTTCAAAATTTATTATTTGTTCTAAGTTAGTTGTTATCCAACATCTCATAATGCATAAAAATGAAGTTATTCTTTAATACTTAGGCTACTTCCCTTTAATACTTTAATACTACCCTTGTTCTACATTTAGTTCTTTCCATCAGAATAATTTTAATTAAATCAAATAACCCATATCCTTCCTTATTCAGGGCAATCCAGGCAATATCCTTAATTTCCTAATAGTCTTTACCTTGAATACTCCTGCTTCACCGGTTGTTATTTATGAACGTACGAAGTAATGTTAGGAGAAAGTAATGGTGCTAACTCTAGATCCACAGTTCCAGCAATTTGCACATTTATTTTTTATATACTATTTAGACGCTGATTTTCAGGGGTATTAATGCAGTTTCTTGCCACCAAACAAATTTGTAACATTTTGATTGAAATGGGTCTAGAATTGGCTGTATTTTCACGAGATATGCTTTTTATTCCGCGGAAATAACGTATTTTACCGAAAAATTCGGAAAAAAACATTGTCACCACTTTTAGTAATTTTGTCACATTTCCGTTAATTTAAATGGTATTTTAATCATCTTTTTTATTTTCATGTGTTTTTTGCGCTGGATACAAATTTGAAAATTATTTTGGTCTATTACAAATATTTCTCGAGATATAACGGAAAAACTACTATCGCTGCGAATCGCAATTAGCGATCATTACGCGATCATTATATACAACAATTATTAATCACTAGAACCAAGTTCACATATATTCCCGCCGGAGTCACGGAGGCCAAACACTCGAATTTAACGCAAATTACGAATTTTTCTTGAGAAAACAGACATTTAAGATAAGTTAGGTTATGTCAGTAAAAATGCAATTTTCGAGCTGAAAAAATAATTTTACTACAAAACCAGTTATATATTTGTGTTCAGCATGAAAAAAACAAGAGAAATGAAAAAAGTTGTCGAAAAATAAAGATTTTTAAAAAAGTTGGTTTTTTTCACTATCAGGTAAAAAACTAGTTTTCAATTTTTCCGTATAAAACGAGTTTTCCTCGGACGAAATCAAACTCCTCAGAGAGATAAACTCATTTTTCACCACTTTTTCAGCATGAAATCATACTTTCAGAGGTGGCAAGAAAGTGCATAATTATCTTTTCAGGATATAGGCGAATATGGATTTTAAATTAGTGCAATGAAATATATATGTTTATGATAATGTAAGTGTATGAAAGTATGATGAATTAGTGTATATGAGTGAATGTAGTCATTGTTACAAACTAAGACCCACTATTCCTTAGGAAGTGTTATTAATTAATAACCCAATGACAAATGAACAGCCGATGGTTATCTTCTCATAGCTTTCAACATTTGTGATGGCTCTGATTGGAATAAAACTGAAAACCTTTAGCTTATGAAGCTAGACTTTAACCAACTTCGCTACCGACCAATTTAACATTAATCCAGTGTAAATTTATATTTCATTTCGCATTTGTCTGACTAAAATACTGTAATTTTCATTAGTCAATCCAATAATAAAATGTTGATGCTGCTCTTAAGTGTTTGGAGTGGCGTGCTGAAATGTATTAGTGCACACTGGATATGCTATGGCTAGTTGGTCTTAACACTAGTTGTTGACCCTGGAAAAGAAAACTAAAGTGAAATACTTCAACCAGTTCTTTTTATTGGGCAGATTGCAACTTTTCTTAATTTTTTTAAAGTTTGGTCCTGATTTTATAATTTCATTTGTTTGACTAATTTAGTAAAATTAATTTTCTAGCAGATTCCATTAGATCTATTGTTGAAAAGTAATTTGTACTTATTGTTGATACAGCTAATCAACTGACCA
>JAQJVL010006093.1:0-31030 GCA_035578905.1 Stictocephala bisonia
ATTTGTAAGTAGCTTATTATTTGAACACTTAACATTTTGTTTAAGGGAAATGGTTTGTTTAACTGTTTTGGTATGCCCAAAAATAAAAAGCAATCGATTTTCTACATACACCTTCAATCGTATCAGTCGTATAGCATCGAAAGAAGTTGATAAATTGTACGCATATTTTATATATATTTCTAGAATAGATCTTTTGAAAAGCTACATAAGTGATATAGATAATTGTTCTATCATTTTTAAACGTGAGAACCAATCTTCCGTAGTCAACTGTGTTGTATTGAGGGAATTTATACATCCCCTAAGCAAATCCTACCATATGTAACTGTTATGATAAAACACGTTTTCACAAATATGAATTCAAATTATTTATATATTGTTAGGAGTTGTTACTTACAATGTACAAAGCTATTTTAGAAACGTTTAATATTTTGAAAACGAAAGAGTTAGTTATTTTGTGATAGGTAGCAATACAAGGTGTGTAAATTATTCCCTGTACTCTCTAGAAACGTCCCTATAATTGAATTGTGTTCATTCATCACACTTATATTTTATATTTGTTGTAACTAAAATACTCAAAATGAATATAAATATATTTTTTTCACTTGATAAGCGACATTTTTAATTAATTAAAACGTTTATTAGCCTATCTTAAGTAACACCTAAATTAATTAAGCATTTTAAACAAACAAACGTATTTAAAAATAAACTGTCTATAAAGAGTGTAAGGCAACCTGACATAACAAGTATTTATTAAGGAGGTAAACGAGTATAGATAGGCCGATTAAAAAAATAACCTACTGAACGCAATGAGATGCACTTAGTGGTGGAAGTGAGACAGAGAAGCATTCTTCCCTCAGTTTGTAATTCCATTTAAAATTGTCACGGCTACCACGTCATCAAAAAGCCACGTGCTGGCGGTGCACTAGCTAGCCCGCCAACTACGTCATTATCACAGTGACAATTGGTTGATTCAAATTAACACCAACAAACACGTTTTTAGCGATTAATTCAAATCATAATTTACTTTTAAAATAACAATCAATTATATAAATAACTTTACGAATAACAATGTAAACAATACATAGCAATTAAACATATTTATATTGTTCATTAGAGTTATTATTACTATTTTTTATTTACTTAGGATCCTGGTGATAAGTAAAAACTTAAAATGGCCAATAATATGACATTTTAAAAATAATATCCTATTCTATACTATATTTATGATATTCTGTATTATTGAAACGTGATTTATGTAAGGTATAATACTATGCAAAGTTTGAACCCGGTCTCGAGTGCATATAATTACTTTTAGTTCTTCAAGGCATTTCATGAATACCAACTAAGTTCATTTAAACATTCCGCAGAAGTAATTAATGCTGTCTTTAATAATTCCTTCTGGTTATTTTATAAACATTCCATGCTTGACAAAGAAGCAGCAAAGAATTCTTGACATGTGTATCATAAAAGACTTAATAAAGTGTGTTTCATGATTGATTATATAAGTTATTTTTAATTAAAAATAATGTTTTTTTTATTTTATGAAGGACCTCTTGTAATTGGCTTACTTAACTTCCTTTAACTCCTTTGGGCGCATAGAAGAGTTATCCATCTGTTCCAGTCTCCAGCTAGTGCACTTGCACTCCAGAAGTTTTGTTAGTCTCTTTTGCTTTTTTAGAAATAGTTCTATTTTCCAGTTTTCTCGGGGTTGACCTATTCTACTAGCACCTTCCGGGTTCTACTCAACGTCTCATTTGTTCCATTTAAATGTCTTCGCTTATGCTCTAATCACTTCTACATTCTCTTACAAATCTGCAGCATAATTTGAACTTGACCTGTTTCTCTTCATAGATCCTCATTTGTAATGAAGGTACAATACCCACCAGTAATGAAGGTACAATACCCATCAGTAATGAAGGTACAATACCCATCAGTAATGAAGGTACAATACCCATCAGTAATGAAGAAGGTACAATACCCATCAGTAATGAAGATACAATACCCAGCAGTAATGAAGATACAATACCCAGCAGTAATGAAGGTACAATACCCAGCAGTAATGAAGGTACAATAGCCATCAGTAATGAAGGTACAATACCCATCAGTAATGAAGGTACAATACCCATCAGTAATGTATTCCGTTAAATCCTTTGAATAACCATGTTAAACTAAAATTTATTCAATTTAGCACTTAAAAGTCCAGTATGAAATGTGGCTCCGTTTGTATAATTCATTTTTACAAGCTGATTGTGATTGTTAAATTGTTAAATCTGATAGCACTTCAGATAAAACACTTAATACATTGCAAGGCTATACAAAAACCATTTCAATTCATATTCCTTAACAGTAAAAAATGTTTTTATAAATTATCTTACAAGGACAAAATGAAACTTTCTTACAGAGTTTGAATACAACTGAGAATATGACTTATATAATATATTTTGAAAAATCGCACTTGTAGGACGCTGTCCCATTTCCATGATGCATCCTTAGGTATGCCTCTTATCTGCCTATCCGTTGTAATAGATCTTCTCTTTGATCACAAACGTGAAGGATTATGTCCATGTGGTGTTTTAAATGTGTAAATGTATTAAGCAGCTTTATATACCTAAAACTATTTAATTTTACGTATACTTACCTAAAATACCTCCGAATATTGTATATACATCCTATTAATTATCACTGTATACTAAAACCAAAGTTACAAATAAGATAGAGTTTTTTTTTTACTGCAAACGTAGTAAAAAAAAAAACGTAGTTGTATATGTGTCCCAAGAAAAAGTAAACTCACTAATTCAATTTCTATTTTCTCTTCTATATTGACACTGAATGTACGTTTAATCCTGTATGAAGTACAACTGTCCAAGAAGATTCAATGTTACACTTACAGTTGTATCGAGCCTCCCACCCAACCTTACACGAACAGTTGTACTGACCTTCCCACCATTGTACTGACCTTCATACACGTATAGTTTGTACTGACCTTCCCCACCATTGTACTGACCTTCCATACACGTATAGTTGTACTGACTTTCCCACCATTGTACTGACCTTCCATAACGTATAGTTGTACTGACCTTCCCATCCATTGTTTGTACTGACCTTCCCACCATTGTACTGACCTTCCATACACGTATAGTTGTACTGACCTTCCCACCATTGTACTGACCTTCCATACACGTATAGTTGTACTGACCTTCCCACCATTGTACTGACCTTCCATACACGTATAGTTGTACTGACCTTCCCACCATTGTACTGACCTTCCATACACGTATAGTTGTACTGACCTTCCCACCATTGTACTGACCTTCCATACACGTATAGTTGTACTGACCTTCCCACCATTTGTCTGACCTTCCCAATTCACGTTATCTGTTGTACTGACAACGTTACCACAGTGTTCTATGACCTTTCCCTCTTTGTTACCTGGACCTTCATACACGTTATAAGTTGTACTGGACCTTCCCACCATTTGTAACTGACCTTCATACACGTATAGTGTGTATGACTTCCCACCATTGTATGACCGTCCATACACGGTTCGTTAGTTGTACTGAACCTTCCCATAAATTTGTTAAGGACCTTCCGATACAGTTTTAGTTTTTTGGTACTGACCTTCCCACCATTGTTTGTTACTGACCTTTCCACTACCAATTGTGAATCTGTTACTGACCTTCCCACCAGTTGTGTTCCGGTGTACTGGACTCTTCATCCCCACATTGTACTGATCCTTCATTACACGTATTAAATTGTATTTGTGCTCCTTGCCATCCCAACCTTTTACACGAAAAGTTGTACTGACCTCTCCCACCTTTGTACTGACTTAACCTCCTCGGACATACAACGTATAGTTATATCGAGCTCCTCCCACCCCAACCTTACACGAAAAGTTTGTACTGACCTTCCCACCATTGTTGTACTGACCTTCCATACACGTATAGTTGTATTGATCATCCAAACCACACCACATACAGGTATAGTTGTACTGACCATCCCACCATTTGTTGTACTGACCTTCCATACACGTATAGTTGTATTGACCTTCCAACCTCACATACACGTAAAGTTGTACTGACCTATTTAAGCCCACCATTTATGATTTTTATTGTTTATACTGACCTTCCATACACGTTTGACTAGTTTGTACTGACCTTCCATACACGTCATTAGTTGGTGTACTGAACACATTCCATACACTGTTAATTGTTGTATGACTTTCCATAACCAAAATAAATATTAAAAAAAAAAGTATAGGTTAGTAGACTGACCTTTCCATACACGCTGTATAGGTATTTTGTTAATGTAACCCTTCATACATAACGGTATAGTTGTACTCACCTTCCATACACGTAAAGTTGTATTGTTCATCCAAACCCTCACATTTGACACGTTATTGTTTGTTAACTGATTTCCATACCACAGTATATAGTATTTCGGTACTCATCCCTTCCTCATACCGTTTATAGTTGTCATGTCCATTCCTTTCACGTATTGTTTATTAGTATGTTATCAACCTTCTTACAGTATAGTTGTATGACTTCCATACACGTATAGTTGTTTGTACTCACCTTCCCTTACACGTTATAGTTGATATTGATATTCAACCCCTCATATTACGCGTCTAGTTTTACTGATTCATACACGTTTATAGTTTGTAGTGATCATCCATACCCTCACCTTCTACGTATTGTTGTTAACTGACCTTTCCTTACTCGTATGTTGTTATATGATCATCCAACCCCTTCACTACACGTATAGTTGTGCTTGATCAGTGACAATCCCTCACATTAAAACGTATAGTATGTACTGACCTTTCCACCATTGTATTGACCTTTCCATATATACGTTTGTTTTAGTTGTATTGATACATCCAACCTCACATAATCGATATAGTTTGGTACTTGACCTTCCCCACTCATTTGTTGGTTTTAATTTTATATTGTTGTATTTCATTACTCTCGTTTTTGTTGTAGTACTGTACCTTTTTGTTTCCTATTACACGTTATAGTTGTTATTTGATCATCCAACCCCTCACTTACACGTATCGTTGTAGTTGATCATTCCTCCAACCTTACTCACATAACGTAATAGTTGTATTGTCAAATCTATCGCACATTATATTTTGCTCACTTACCACGTCTAGTTTTAGCTTGGAAAAACCTTCCCACCATTGTTAATTGTACTGACCTTTTCCAGATTGAAACGTAGCTATTAGTTGTATTTGATCATTCCAACCCTATTATTACACGGGCATAATGATTTGGATTGATCATCCATCCCCTCACTACCGTTATAGTGAGTACTGACCCTTCACATGCATTTGAACTTGCTCAACCTACTCCATGGGTAATATTTTTACTGGGGATTTATTCCAATGCCTATCACACACGTATTAGTGTGTATTGTCCCGCTAAAAACACTCCACAACCACGTATTAGTTGTACTTGCTCATCATACCCTTCCATACAGTATAGTGTATTGACCCTCTATAACTCGCCACTTACACGTATTAGTTTGTATTGAGCCATCCATCCCTTCCATTCCAGGCTTAGAGTTGTATGAACTCAACTCTCCCATACACGTTTAGCTTTTGATTTGCTGTATGTTTGATCCTATGCATAATTGTACTTTAACTCTGCCCATTTACATGGATACGCGTGTAACTTAACCCTCCAACCATCTGGTGTCTGAGTTTTCTGGGATTCTATACACGATTTTTAGACTGTATTGTACCCTCATAACTCTCTCCCGATATCACGTGATAGTTGGTATTTGACCCGTGCCACCACCTCCCTTTTCACGTAATAGCTGTATTTGGACACTCCTCTATACATCTCCGCCTACACGTTTTGTTATAGTTTGTTTTGACCCTCACTCCATTCCTTCACATACACCGTATTGCTGTATTGATCCCATCTAACTCTCCCCTACCGTAAGATCCACTCCCACACACGCATATAGTTGTATTGCCTAAAAAACTACTCCCACTAACGTACAGTTGTATTGCTCCATCCAAACCCTCCATACTGCTTTTATTGTTGTAGTTGACCTAAAAAACACTCTCACAAACACGTATAGTATGTATTGCTCATCCAACCCTTTCATTTACACGTGGTTATAGCTGTATTGTTGACCTCCAACCCTCCATACACGTTTAGTTGTACAGTCCCTCCATCTGCCAAATGACACGGCTTATGGTATACTTTTATGATTTATCTAATATTTCCCATACACGTATTTTTGTAGTGATCATACAACCCTCCCATACACGTATAGTTGTATTGACCCTAAAACACTCCCATAAATGTATAGCATTGCTATTGACCCTCCAATATCCGCATTCTCGTATAGTTTGTTATAGATCATTCCAAGCCACATTACCATACACGTAGATGTCGTGTTAACTGCTAACTGACGCCGTTTCAATCCTCCCCCCCCTAGTTACTGACCTAATATTTGGTAAAGCACAACCAACGGTATGAGGACAAAGTAAAAATTGTACTATAATTAAATTAACACATCGACATCGCAGTTATGAGTAAATTTCTTAAGGTGGATAACGCCAAATGCTACCTTAATTGTCCTACTCTGCCCACCTATACACGTTCAGTTAATTGAGTACTTGCTCTTAGTCCTACCTCCCATACACGTACCGGTGCTAATTGTGCCATCCACCAACCCATACATAGTAAAGCTGGTGATTTGGGTAATTTAGTGCATTTCAAACCAATCAATGAATAAGATCTTTAAAAAGTCAAAACATTTTCAATTAAAAATTTTAAATTTCTATGCTTAGTTTGGCATGTCATAATACGGTCTTAATGCTTATTTTTTTTGGTATGAAGTTTTGAACTTTTCGTGAGAACTAGATGGTGACGCTGGTTTGTTCTCACAATTAAAGGTTTTTACACACAAGTGCTTTGTAGAACACGGTCGTTAAACAGTTGTGCAATTAAAATAAAAAAAAGGTGTAAATAATAAAAATATACAAATAACCTCGTGGAATGTTTAACATTCGCCGTTAGCACTTGTTTATGATGCGTGTTTCTTTGTGGGGACGATGACGGATTTTACGTTAGTTAGTTGATCAAAATACGAATTCTATTTCTTTTGATATTTTTTTATAAAGGTTTGAATTGTTTAGTTTTTTTTTTTGTTTTCTTTTTTTTTATTCTTTTTTGTTATTTTGTTTCTTTTTTTTTCTCTTTTTTCTGAGTTTCTATGTCTCTCTGTGTTTTTGACATTATTGTTACAGCTTTTAATGACTTTTGGTTTTTTTTTATTTGTGTCATTTTATAAATCTTCTACAGATGGGCCATCTCATATATATAATATATTCAACAAACAATAGTTACACGCAATCCATTACACCTGTTTTTAAGCAAAACTCCAAAGGCCGATAAAATATCAAAAAGAATTTATTTTTGTTTTATTTTTGATACAATTTAGTTTTGATCTTAATTAAAAGTTATTTATTGATTTACAATTGAGTGCATTTAAGTGTCAAGCTTAGGGGCTTTTCGAATTTTTCTTTTTTTCTTTTTTTTTTTTTTTTTTTTTTTTTTTTTTTTTTTTTTTTTTTTTTTTTTTTACAATATTTTTTTAATTTCGCCCCGTAAAATACTGATTTATTCTTTCGTCAATCTTAAAGCTGGGTATTTATAAACATTACTATTGCCTAGATTCAAAAAAGTAAAGGAACTTCTCGTTTTACAATCACAATGTTCAATCCAAAAATGATTTATCTTCATCATGAAAAATTTGGAAACCAATCACAGTATTTTGATTTATTTAAATAAATAAAAAAAAAAAAAATAAAAATAAAAAAAAACTTTACAAAAACAATTTTGGGGGTTGAGTTGTGCGTGTGGCTTACAGGGGGTGGTGTTTGTGTTGATAGGCGATAAGTAGTTGGGAGATATAGATTGGGGACGAGGGGGACGTTTGCTTCCTGCTCTTATTAACTGGTTTGACGTTCAGTCGTTTTATTGTTTCTTTTGCCAGTTACCACTGCGTGTTTCTGGGGTTCTCGGTCTTCTGGTTTGTTTCTTTTGGATTGGGGAACATTCATAGAGACCATTAAAATAAAAAAGGATTTCTCAATATTCCATTCTCACAAGATGGAATGTGATGGTTAGAAACTACGAAGGGAATGGGCTAAATTTCAAGTTTAGCACATAAGGGGGGTTTAGATTACCACCCTGTTTTGAGAGCAAGGAGGCTGGTGGTAGTCACATATATGTTGGTAAATGTGATGTTGGTACAAGATTGGAGGGGATTTTTTTTTAGTTACGTTTTAAGTTGAAGCTATTATAATTGTATTTGTTTATTTATTTTATTTGTTACAAAGATCGATCGTCAAGAAAGGATTCTCCACATGAGGGTATGAGTGTTAATATGAGCGGAACTGTAGTTAATTTGCTTACAATAAGGTTCGACTTAGTCATTTGAAAATATCATTAATTAAATAGAACCAATGACAAAATGAACATGCCGAGTGGTTACTCAGCTAAGTGAAAGATCCCTTCTTTTTAATCTTCTATAGAGTTATTTGTTATGACTTGCTGATTGGGATCGAACCGAGATCTTCAGCTTATGATAGCTGGGATTTAAATCCAAACTAAGTAACACGGACCTAAGGATTATTATATGTAAGTTAATGTTGTATAAAAAATATGTTCATCTATATAGAATAATAATTAAAATAATTTTATACATTATTAGTAATATTTTGTTTTGTAAAACTAGTTTTTAAATTATAACGTCTAAAAAAAAGTACACAAACTCATTTTGATTGAAATTTCAAATGAATTTAAATGGGCTTATGAAACAATACTAATGACAAAACTGTATTTTCGGTACAAAATACGATTTACAAATTATCACTATTGGTTGATTTAATTGCGTCAATAATGTTGACCACCAACAATCATGCTGTATTGGTTATCTTAATATAATTGACCGGAAACCACTGTAGACAGTTCCTTCCTCTATGAGAGCTTTCTGTATATAAATCAAAAATTTACTCGTAAGCTTTTTGTAGTTTACAAACGGCTGTCATTCGTTTGACTTATTAATGTTTTTGATTGACTGCGAGCGATAGGTAGCTAACAGTAAACAAGGAGACATTGTTGGTTACTTGTTTTTTGTAGAAATACCAGGACTTGGGGAAAATGTCTTGTGAACATTCATTGATTGATTTTGTAAAAATCTTTTTGTATAATTTTGGGCAATGAATATCTTTTTCTACGGTTATGTGACATGTTCGCTGACAATCTTCTAGACATGTTTGTACTTCTTTTGTCGATATGGCTCAGGAAATGGCCTTTGGGCTTAGGTATTTGTTAGGTGTTTTGTTATTGCGCGGGTGGGGGGGGTGTGTTGTGGTGGGGTATTGGTTACGAAGTTGTTTGGGTTACCGAGGGGTAAACTAGAAGAAAGCTAGGTGTTGTTTGTGTTTAGTTTCGTTTTTTTTGTAAACTCTTTCGATTTTAAGATAATAAATAGATAAAAAAAATTGTTAAGCCCTACCTTTATGTCATACTCTCATTTAAAGTGGGTATTTCTTTTGTAACAATACGAAAGTGCAAATACATGAGATAAAAAAAGGATGACCCAGTTAGAGAAAATACGGACCACTCAAATAGTTTAATTTGTCTTTATCGCTTGTTACCCTTGCCTCTTTCAAATGTTTCTCTAATTATGACGGCTATTTTTATTTGAAGGAGTTTATTTATTTATTTATTTTTTTTGTGTAGGTGCTTACATAACAGCAAATGCCACATTTTACAATTGTGGCAGCATTTATTTATGTTATTAATAACAATACATGCTGCAGAGTAAGAATTCTTGATAAAGTTCTATTCGTTCAGTACTATTTGATTTGTAAGCACAAAACATTTCCAATTTATTTTTTAATAACATTACATACCACAAATTAACCATTAAGATAATTTTTATAATATACAAAACGAATTACTAACTTAGGCGTATTAAAAAAAGAATGTAACTAAATCACGCTTAAATTACTAATAAGGAGCATCACCAGTAGTCTCAGTACAAAATAATACGAGTGACACTTATCAGTTAATTCAATTGTTGATAAATTGCAAAACGCATATAAAGTTTGAGCGGTAACTTGGTTGGTAAGTACTCTCGTTGATTGATGACCAATTTGTACGGAAATACTGCGTTATAATTGTAAGTATGTTTTTAGACAACAAAAAATAGAAAATCACTTTTGTTGATAGTAGTTTTTTCTTAACACTACGATTTTCAGAGAATGTGTTTAAGTTAAATTGCTACATTTTTTAAACGATATTGATCATAATCATTTCGGTGAGTTAAATCTATAGCTTTTACGCGTCAATATATAATAACCTTATCTTTATCCTACAATTGTTCAATTTTCGAATTTTTGACATTCATTACTTAAGGCTTATGTATTAGTTATATACGAATTAAATCGTTTGAAAATCTATATTTTCTGATCTGGGTCAATCTTGAATGTAGTTTGCCTCAAGGTTTGCACTTTTGTGCTTCTACAAACAAATAACCTTAACTGGACGGGTATTTGACTTACATTTAAAATATTTAATAGTTTCTCCCATTGACCATCCGTGGTATACGAAAATGTAGGAGTAAAATTATGTTCTAAATGGTGTACTTGTATACATACCTACAACGATTTTTATATTACATTTATTTACATGGTTTTAAATAAAATAACAAAATATTTCACACTTTTTGCCATCCCTGTTATTAGTATGATTGTTAATAATCGTGCATATTTTTTTTGTTAGAAGCTACTGTAAGTGCAAACAAATAAAGTAACGGTGTAATTTACAAAATATGATATTTCGTTTCAGGTACTTTCCACTTGTTGCTTCACTTCTAATGTTTGTCTAGACTAGTAAATATAGAATATGTCTTAAAAATATTATACTGCTGATTTACTAAAGAAAAATGGTTTTTTTTTGGGGGTTTCGATATACTTCAGTTATTTCCTTACCACTGTAAAATAATATTGTTTTTTATAAATGGCAGTTTATTTATTTTTACTTTTATCTTATTTTTTACTTAATGGCATTTTTCACGACTTGGTACAAAGTATTCTCAGAGATTAGCTTTATGGCTAGGATTTGTCAGCTACTGTAATTGTTTTAAGGGACCAAAACACGTTTTCGACAGATACAAAACATCCAGTCAATTCTTCAGGTGTTACGTACTACCTGTAGCGCTACATCACTAAGTTGTTTTACCCTTAATCCGGGTCAATAACCTTCGGTTTGACTTATTTGAAACATTTGTTTTGGTGCATTGAATTATGTGATTTGTTTAGGCAGTTAAATAAATGCTATATTCAGATATTAATGTGCCAAAAATGTTCATTAAACTTGTAACTGGTATAAAAGGACAAAAGGTTTGATTAAAATAATGTCACCATTTTGTTTTATTAATATAAATGGGTATTGAAATATTTTGTTGTAAAATGTTGGCTACGTTGGGGTAGTAAGTAATATTTGAATACAGACAGGAATTTGTTTTATCCATCGAAAAGTTTTTTTTTTTCTTAAATCACTTTTTTATTCGTTAAATCTTCAAATGTTCGTCTTTTCCTTTGTTTACTTAATCAAATGTACTAATCATAAGAGTACTTCACAAGTATAGTAAATTATTTATAATTATACATTTTAAAATGTAATTATTCTGTACACTTAAGTGTAGGCTCTTTACTTTATATTCCATTTAATTTATCTTCTGTTCTGATATTTATTTTATGTACAGATAATGTAAGAAATCTTATCATAACTTATGTTCAATAAATAAGTTGGTGTTTTTTATGATAGTTGTTTTCAATAAAATTTAAACATATTTTAAATACTTTATATTTTTCTTTTATGTCGGAATTTTAATTTTGGAAATAATTACTTGCAAACAAACCATTGTTAATTTATTGAAACCGATTGGAAAAACACAGGATTAAGCTTATTGGAGTTTTTAACATTTGGGTTTAGCATTTGCATTCGCTGATTGTTCTCGCAGATGAATTATATAGTGTGGGGTTGTATGGATTTCTTGTTTGATACATGCGTAGGCGACGTTGCGTTATGCTGATAAAGTTGATAAGATTGGTGATTCAGCTTTCTTAGCTAGGCAACGATTACAAAACTGTTTTGAATTCTCATTTACCTCTTTCTATATAAAGTTATCAGAAATTTTTATTTTACACTCAGTTTTTGAAGATTTTAATAAATTCATATTATGTTTGTTGTAGTTACATATTTACTTTATTTTTTAGCTTGAAATATATTTCTTATAATGTGTATTTGCTAAGCTAAGGCCATAATTATCTTTAGCTTTATGTTTTAACCTAATTAATTTTCTTTTATATTTATTTAATTATTTTTTCTGTTAGTGATTTTTGAGTTTACAATATAATTATATTTATGGTTTCATTTTATAATACAAAAGTTATTAGACATAAAATAGTAATTTAATATAAAATAAATCGTAAAATTAAAATTATTAAAAAAGGAGAATATAACAAATGGGTAATAATAAATACAGTTCTTGAATATTAAAAAATCTTCTGTCTATATAAAGATTAATTTCATGAATAAATATTTTTCCATAGCATTCTAATGATAGTTATTTACCTTATACTAAGCTTTGGAATTTTTATGAATATTCAGCCATATGATGTATTGGGTATTTGATTTTTTTTGTTATTTATTACAATTTTGTTGGATTTTTATTTTTATAATGTATGTTTAAAGTATACATGGAAAGCATGGGCAATTAATAGGACCTACCTGTCTCTCAACCCATAACTCACTCACTCAGCACCAGAGTCCAAAAATAAATAATCCTTAAATAATAGAAATATCAGAAAAAATATTCGTAATGGTACAAGTTATGCAAATTGGTTAATAATGGATCATATTATTAATAAATTTTTTGAAAGTTTTTTTTATATTATAGGATCTGTTAGATAAAAGAGGCCCTCTATAGATGTTTTGTATGTATTTTACAATGTATTAATGTGATTATAACTCGGGTTTGTATCCGTATTGTAACATTGTAAGTTTAAATAAAAACTATATATAATGGATGATTTTGTTCATTGATCTTCAGTGATGCCAAACCAACTTAAAAAAAGACAGGGTAGAATCTCAAGTTGATGTTGTTCCATTATCTTTATACTTACTTTTACAACTTGATATATTAAAATAATACGGATAATATTAAAATATAAAAAACTTATTTCCTTTTTTGCTGCATTATTTTTTTTAATACACCCCAACGCCAACCCCTCCCGGTCGCCTCAGATAAGAAATAAAGATGTAAATTCTCAAATGTAGTTGTTAGTTAAATTCAATCTATGCTTTTTTCATGTTAACCATTATTTTTAAGAAATGATTCAGAACGAATTAATAAACACAATTAGCTAGGTTATATGTTATAACTCTAGTTTACAACATTTGCTATGTTCTTTGTTTGGAATATGGCTTTTTGAGAAATAATTTTGATAACGAATATTGTGTAAAAAAAAATCAATGAATCCTTGATACATTAAAGTTTGCTCAAAAGGCAAGTAGTTTCACTAAAGGACACTTACGATGAATTTACGTTTTAAAAAAGCCGTCTAGACATTATGAACTAAACAATGTTTCCAAAGATCTAATAAACAATGGCCTACCCTCAGTCTCTCATAAGACAAATGCACACAATAAGAAAAACGCAAACCAACCACCTCACTGACACAGAATAAAAAGATCAATCTAGAAAATAAGAAAGAAAAAAGAATAAAAAAAAATAAAGCAGGCAAAACAAAAACAAAAAAGCTCGTAAAGACGGTCGAATTTTCGTAGTTTTTAGTGGTAAATTATCCAACAGTGTTAGCATTCATGTCCACTTCCATTAACCAACATTATGGCATAATCTTTTCAGACAAAAATCAGACGCATAGCTAGGGAACATACAAAAAAATAAAATATAGGGGGGGGCGAGAAAAGTAAGCCGCTAATCATGGCTTGATGAGTCTACTCGTATGATACTAGTTGTTTTGGTTAGAGGGTTTATTCGATGTCATTTATTATGTTTACTTATTTATGTGTTTACTTTTTTTACTCGTTTTGTTATTTATTTATTTTTGATTTTTTCTCTGTTTTTTATTTATCCAATTGGGGGCTGCAAGTCATGTGCTTGGGTCAGGGTGTGGGGGATTGGTGGAAGGTTTTGCTGGGGGGGGGTGGGGTGGGGGTTGGGTTTGAGATGACACACAGAGTGGGGTCTGTGCCAATCTCTAACTGGCGGGGGCTGTTTGGTGTTTCGTGTCACGAGCTAGGTGATCTTTTTGGGTTGGACTTCAGTGAGGCGTCGGGGACCTAACTGTCATATTCGGGGGCTGGGCGGGGGCGGTGGGGGGGGGTTTTTGGCGGGAGGACTGATTGTGATTTAGGGGTGAGGGAGGGGGTGGAGTCCCAAGTGTGGGTGGGGAGGTGGGTGGGGTGACTGGGGGGACACCGCTCGAATGTCCTTGAGGCGTAGGGGGGCAGGTGGTGTGCGAAGGGTTATACGTGGCGAAGGGGGGAAGGAGGTTGGGTAGTGTGTCTCGAAGGTGGGAGTGGGGTGGGGTTCTGGGGCCTGTTTGATCTTTTTTTTACATTAATTTGTCGTTTTTTCTTTATTTTTTTTTTTTATTTTTGGCTTTTCTTTTTGTTTAACTGTCTGTGTATAATCTTTCTCGCTACCATTTTTAAATCTATTTTTATATCTTTTTGTTTTTGTTCACCGTACCGTTTAACTCTTTAGGGTTTCTTTTGACTTTTGTCTTTCGGAACGCACGCATCAAAACACTTTAAGGACAGTCTCTTTAACTTCCCTTTTTATAAAAGAATGCGAATTTAGTGTTTTGTTTTTTTATGAAAACTTTCTAACCCGAGCCCCGCATACTGGCCGAGTGTGAATTTTTATCTTTGATAGTTATTCTGTTCTCAAACACTAAAGAATGAGGAGCAGATCTCATTTTTTAGTGTGGGTTCACTCTCCAGTTCATGGTATCATTTTTACATTCAAGCTCTTGTCATATTGATAATTTCATACTACGACCATCTTCTATTGTGTGTTTCTTGGCGTACATAAAACCATATCCAAATTAAAAAAAAAATAGAAATCCCCCAAAAAAAATATAATTTAGCATAAACGAAAAAGATAGGGTATACAATTGTTTTGCGATTATTGTCGCTCGATGGTCTGATCGTTGTGGGAGTTTTGGTCGTATGTATTGTTGGTTGAGCTTGTTAGTTTATTGCTTTATTATCATTGTTTGTTTTTTTTTCTTATTTCTCTATGATTTTTTATCTATGTTTTTTTTTACTATTACTTTTGCTGGAATTGCAATCTGAAAAACGATATAATAGGGGGAAACAAAGAGACCACTTGGAAGTTAGGCTAAAAAAGGAAACACTACACCTTCATAAATTAGCTGAAACATGCTGGGAATAATGAGACAGATTTACTGGACAACACTTAAAATACTTCACCGGGAACCAAATTTTTTTAAACGTAAATCATGAAGGTGCCTTTATGAAATAAATAAAGTGAACAAGTAATCAGTCAAAGTAGCATAGAGTTAAGACCATGTGGGTTCTTTACTTAAAACACACTTGATAAAAAGTTTCATACACTATGGACATCATCTAACCGAATCCTACACCACCTGCAACACTATAAAAATTAAGTACACCCCAATGAGTCTCCGTCCCCGTACCTGAGTCACCGCATTTTGGCGATCTCGGAGCGTACGTCCTGACCTCGTGCAGTCTGTGTATGGTTGTTGTTGAACGATGTAGTGTGTATGTTTGTCTAGCTCCCGCTGTTTTTTTCCCTTGGAGGGAACTTAGTAGACACTCGCATTTGGATTGGTATCATCTCACTTCGTACCTGGGCGTCTAGGACGCCATGTCATGCGGGTTCGTAAGACTTCATCATTTTTGTTAAATATTGATTATGAATATTGCTTTTATTCCTATAATTGTTGTCTTTTCAGGTTAAAATGTAATTTGTATTGTAGTCTCAGTTCTTCCGAGTCATACTATATATATATTTAGTATATATATATTATATATATATTATATATATATATTTTTGTTATGTTGTGCGTGGTTGAATGTTATTTTAAATTAATTGTGTTTTTAGGGTTCCATATATTTATGATTAGTTACATATAATTTATTCTAGTCTTGTATTGAATATTAATTTTATTGTGTTTTACATTTTTCGAATGGATATCGATGACCCTTGACAGCGTCTAATTGGTTATATTTAATTTAACCTTGTTAATATTTTATATTTAGTAGAAGTTCATTTAGTTGTACTCCATCTAGGAATTAGGGTTATATTGTACGATAATTATTTACAAGTAGATAAGTTTTATTAGTATAAGAAACGTAGTTTTATAACATGATTTGTGTAAGATGTAATTTTAGTTTTAGCACTAGAAAAGGTTTGGTGATTTACCAAATCGAAACGGTCGTAGTGATGTTATTTTTCACGTAATGATGGCAAATGTCCAACTACCTTTGTCTCTCATTGATACTCCATCATTAACATTATTTCAAAAACAGAGCCAATATACTGTTTCGTGTCTTGGGTTAGGTCGTGCGGGCCATTACACTGTTGGTTTGGGTAGGTGGATGGGCCAAATTATACTGTTCGTGTTTGGGGGGTTGGATAGGCAATTCACTGTTCGTGTTAGGGTAGGTGGCGGGTAAATTCATGTTCATGCTTGGTAGGTGGAAGGCAATATACTGTTTCGTGTTTGGGTAGGTGGAGTGCAAATTCACTGTTTGTGTCTTGGGTAGGTGGAGGGCAATAATACTGTGCGTGTTTGGGTAGGTGAGAGGGCCAATACACTGTTGGATTTGCGGTGTGGTGGAAAGGCAATTCCACTGTTCATGTTTGGGAAGGAAGGAGGGCCAATACAATGTTTCATGCTTGGGTAGGTGGAGGCCAATATAGTGTTCGTGTTTGGGTAGGTGGAGGACCATTACATTTGTTCGGGTTTGGGTAGGTGAAGGGCCAATATACTGTTTCGTGTATTGGCGTGGGTTGGTAAGGCCAATTACTGTTCGTGTTTGGGTAGGTGGAGGGTCCAATTCATGTACATGCTTGGTAGGTGGGAGGCCAAAATAATGTTCGTGTTTGTAGTGGAGGGCCATTACCACTGTTTGTGTTTGGGTAGGTGGAGGCCAATATACTGTGCGTGTTTGGGTAGGTGGAGGGGCCAATACACTTTTCGTATTTGGCGTGGTGGCAAGGCCAATGCAATGTTCATGTTTGGGAAGGAGGAGGGCCAATAACTGTTCATGCTTCGGGTTGGTGGAGGGGCCAATATACTGTTCGTTTTGTGTTGGGTAGGTGGAGGCCATTACATTGTTCGATGTTTTGGTTTTGGGTAGGTTGAAGGGCCTACATATACTGTTCGTGTTTGGGTGGGTGGAAGGCCAATTCCACTGTCTTTATTCGTTTTTGGGTAGGTGGAGGACCAATTCATTTTGTTTTTTTTTTTCATTATTATGCTTGGGTAGGTGGAGGGCCACCATACACTTTTCATGCTTGGGTAGGTAGAGGCGCCAATATACTGTTAGTGTTTGGGTGATGGTGGGGGACCAATACAGTGTTTGTCGTGTTGAGTGGTGGGAAGTGCCAATACACTTTTTTTGTATTGGGTGGTTGGGGACTAGTAATTTATAAAGGTGAAATTGGTGGTGCCTTTACAAGAGAATATAGTTTTTGGAGTGTGGAAGGCCATAATAGGATGAATATAAACACGTAATCTATTCAACAGTGACTCCTATGTGAGGGGGCGCAAAGGTATGTAGCCCGATGGGAAGGATGTTAGGTTAACTATTACTTATCTGCATGTTTTCCTTTGCAAAATAATAATCATCACCAATTCATATATAATGTTGTGACATTTATTCAACTGGAGTACACTGTGAAAAATGTCACGAAGTGAAAGTTCTTATATTGTGCTAATGATTGTGTTAAAATTTACAAAACTCATGGGACCAACTCATCTATCCTACGATCATCAAACTTCGAGGGCATACTTCTGAACTTCAAGGGGAATATCGTAAGGAATAATGTTTCTTAATATCTCAGTACGAGTACAGAGGAGAAAATCCATGTTAATCGTTAAAAACGGGAAGCACGTGTTTTGTGTATATTGATTGTTTGTGGATTAAAAGCTTGACTGTATTCAAGATGAGTAAATTTAATCCCAAATTAATGTTTTCAAAATGAATATAGTTTATTTCATAGACTATTTTAACATCAAATGGTATGTAATCGTGGACAGGAATGAAATAAAGTTATGTTCATTCACTATACTAAAATTCATCATTATTATATATGCATTATGAATGAGTATATCATATGACCATTTCTCATTCAGGATGCTTGAGGTTGTATTCTTTATTGGACCATCAAGTTGTCTCTAAAAGTGTTTATATTTCATAAATAAGTTGGTACATGTTAATAGAAGTTTTTTTAGTAATCTCTTATAATAAGTTATGAATCACATAATAGGACGGGGGACCACTTAGAAAACCTACCAATTTTTACTACATTTTTATATTCGTACGTGTGAATGTAAGTATTTTTTTCGAGCTATTTTTCCTTATTGTAATTTGTATGATATAAAAGTATAAACTCTCTCGAATCCAATCTATATTCAATGTATAAAAAAATGGTCTAGTAGTTAATCTTAAAAAAGATTGTCTCTGTTCATTCCCCCAAGGGCCGATAACATTTAAACACTTTTGGAAACAGGCACGAGCGGTTAAGCCAGTTGACAGTAATTCCCAGGCGGGTCTTCTTGGTAAGTTTGTTTATGACCACAAATTTCTATCCGTTGCCGTGACAACCAAGGCATAAAAGAAAACTGTTTGTCTCAACACCTGAGATCCCTTGGTGTATATAAGTAAGTCTAAAGATAAGGCAATATCACCGTCCGTTCTATGCGCTGTCGGTAGGGAATTTCCACACGTAAGAGTAGTGGATGCGGTGGGAGGTGATCATCACCATTGTACGTTTATGTGTGGTATTTAAGAATTCAAGGAACCATTTATTTCAAGTGACAAACTTCTTATTTGACTAGGACTCGTTAGTATATTTAAAAGTAATTTTACAAGCAATGCTATATCTATAGAGTAGAGCTTTGTAATGACAGGGAATGGTTACTCAAAATAATAATTGTAAACCAATAAAATAAATTTTAGGTAGGTTAATTAAATGAATACTAATACTATATGATTACAAAAATATTCAATTATCTAAATAAATATAATTATAACATATCCTAAATATTAATAACCACATACTATTACATTAGATAACAATATCAACATGACTCAAATAAATTTACCCACCCAACGTAAAATGGTATTGATACCCCTCCGTATGTGTATGTATGTGTTGGTGGGTGATTTTTTAATATGCAGGTTAAATAATAAATAAAACTATACAACTGCCCACGAATATTCAAATATATAAAATAAATATAATTTTAATATATATATATATTAAAATTGATAATCACTAAAAAAAATTAGAAAACCATATCAAAATTACCTAAAATAATTTGACCCAATTACGAATAAAATGGTGATGTTGAATCCACCTCCATAGTGTATGGATGTGTTGGGTGGGTCATACTACCGTAGTGAGTGGGTTGAGTAAAGCAAAGTTTCACGGTCAAAGTTCGTTGAACTTTTTTAGTGAGTAGTTTAATATACAGCAGCCTTTATACAGCATCCACCTACCATACAAGTACTGTAATATTGACCCATCCACCCACCCATACAAGTACTGTAATATTGACCCATCCACCCACCCATACAAGTACTGTAATATTGACCCATCCACCCACCCATACAAGTACTGTAATATTGACCCACCAACCCACTCATGCACGTACATTTTTACAATATAATGTTTCTTATTATGTTAAATTTGACAATTCTATTGCATTGTTTCAGCTTCAAAGGCTAATCCAAATCTCTACATTAAGTATGGGACGTATTTTTCGTTCACAATATAGATTGTTGCCTTATTTTTCAGTTTCAAAAAGGTATTGCTGCTGCTCATACTTAAGCTCAATCTACTAGTACAATTTTGTTCAATATACTTAATGTCTAAACCCTGAATTGAATTGTAAATCACATATTATGTATACTTATGTTTTTGTGATGTTTTAATGTTACCAAGCGTCAGAAATTTCACACAAGTGTTCTCAACGCACCATCTACATTAGAATATCATCTTGTTTTACGTTTTAATTTTGTTTGGATTATTTTGTGGTGATCAGTTTACTTAGCGCACAGGTATTTTCACAATTTGAGTACGATCGATCAAATGACATCAATTTTGATTTAAAGCCAGGAACTATTTGAATTACCTTTTATATTACATAAAAATAAAATAGTAGGTAAAATCCAGTTTTTTTTACCTTGAAAGTGTTAATGAAACCAGGACATTTTAAACATATTGCTTTTAACCATTTTTTCAAACACTTGAAAAAATTTTACTTCAGCTAAGAAATGTAATATAAAAAGTGTTAGGAAATAAATCCTTCCAAATAGCTTAACAATCTCAGAATAAAGTTAAAATCTACATTACAGTGTGATGAAATTCCGGTTTCAACACCATTGGGGTCGTATGCTAATAATACACACATCATCTACATGGGAACCAAAACCTCTCTTATTTATAAGATAAACACAATACACAACTGCAACTGGAATTAGCATTAAGTAATTACTAAACTTTAATTAAGTTAAAATGCACATAAAAATTGATATTTTGGTATAAAACTTACTATTTTTATATCATGATGTTTCTAAACCATTTTAATTTTTTTCTATGTTTATAAAAACTACTGTATCTATACAAAAATAATCCAATGAGGCACGCACCTTGGTCTGGAAGGTTTGATTACAACGTATCTTTTACTTACTTCAACTTTGGAGACATGACAGAAGTGGTCCCTTCAAGAACATCAGTACCCAGGTCAATGCGATCAAGTACTTCTTTTTACTTTTTACGATTTTTATATGAAAATATTAATATTATAAATTATAATTTTTCACCATACTTTCCTAAGAGTAGCTTAAACTTTAAACTACCCTCTTTAAAAAATTCGTTTATAAAAATAGTTTGGTTGTATACAAATAATATATGGCAGAACCTTTTTCAACTTCAAAAAAATCTTATTCACTTAAGTCTCACCTCGAGAATTTTATTTTGTAAACTGAACAAAAGAGAGGTTTCCCTGCATTCCGAAAAACAATCCTCTATTTTCTAATTTCATATTACAATTAATTCACATATAAATATTTAAACGTATCATTCGTTGATTTTAAATTTATATTTAAAATCAACGAACTAAATAACAAAATCTAAACTGCTCTAGGTAAATATTAAACAGTTCTCCATATAGAAATTCTACATGTTAATTTGTATGTTCATTTACTTATACTAACTCTAAAGTTCTAAAGTTTTATAAATGAATGTTTTACGGTTCCCTTGGGGGAACGATAACAGTGGATTATTATTGGTTTATTGGGCAGATTGTTACAAATTGGAGGAGTATGTTGAGCTGAAACGTTTACGGGGCTTGGTTACTGAGCACGACCTATGAGGCAAACCTTCAATTCTAGTTGGAGAAGGTGAATTTTTATTACACATTCGGTTTGTGAATAAGGTGATGACACTTTTGTCTAGATTATTTAGTTGCACTATTAATATATAAAAAATGTGATTTAATCTATTCAGTGTTATTAATATCATCGCCGATGTGGATCATATGAGGGGCGAGCGAAATCAGTGTGACGAGTGTAGATTAATGAGTGCAGTCAATGTTACAAGGTTACGACTTAAAACAAGCTTGAATTATAACGTATTTCACCAGGAAAGAAAGCATTTTTAAAACGATAACTCACTGACATTAATAACAATTTACACTATGTAAACCAAAGGAATATTCAAAACGGATTCCCCAACGTTTTATGACGAGCTGATGAATGTCTAGTTATTCATATTACCGAACGGTGAGTGAGTGTGTGAGAGTGCTGCGAGAGAGAGGAGGAGGAGGAGAGAGAGAGAGAGTGAGAGAGAGAGAGAGAGATGAGAGAGATGAGAGAGAGAGAGAGAGAGAGAGAGAGAGAGAGAGAGAGAGAGAGAGAGAGAGAGAATGAGAGAGAGAGAGAGAGGAGAGATCGAGTGAGGAGAGAAGAGAGAGAGAGAGAAACGACTAGAGGAGATGACTCGAGACTGGGAGAGAGAGAGAGAGGAGACCGATGAGGGTGGATGAGAGAGAGAGAGAGGAGCTTATGACGAGAGATGAGAGAGAGAAGAGAGAGATGGAGGGAGAGATTATTTTTAAAATATTTCGTTATTATAAGACATAAAATATATTAAATTTTGCGTTTCAATAAACAGTTCTGAGCCTATTTCAAACGTTCACATAATAACGGCATATATACACGCTGAGATTGAATCTGTATAAATTAAAAGAGTTCATTAAATCCCTTTATCATTTTTTTAACTATTCAACGTACACGTTAGAGTTGCTGTTTTTGTCCAGTGATAGGAATAAATGGAGGAAAGGGATAATGAAATTTAATATTCCAGTTCAAAAAAACCTCACCCCACCAAAATAAAATTGTATTTCCCATAGTAGAGAAGGCCACACAAAAACCAAATAGGATTCAGCCCACAACATAGCCACAAAATATATAGTATGTGTGTAGTGTATATATATTGTATATATTATTATAATTATATATATATATATAAAATTGTTTGTGATCAGTTGTATTATGATTTAAATTATTTTAAGCCTTTGTATTATTATTTAAATATACCTAGATCATATGTTAAATGTGTTGAATGTTTGTCGGTTGTATTATTTATATCGGTCATCGCTGACACGAGATTTTATTAAGCACAGGCCAAATAAATGATAACAAATTTTAAATAAACAATCGTATTCTAAAAGTGGGGTGGAGTTTTTTTCCTAGGGTTCGTATGTGCGTAAATTATGCAAGAAACATTGCTCAAAAGTTCACTTACAATTCCCAAAAAAAAAAAGTTCATGACGATCAGATGACAGGTATTAGTAATGTTAAAGAACAAACGACATTCATGACATTTTTTTATATACATAACAATGTAGTGGAGATTTTATATTTTTTAAATAATAAATATGTTACATCAATGGGTGATCTATCACGACTTAATTGTGGCGGGATTTCATCGAAAAATGGGAAGGAAGGAACATGCTCTGAGTGTTTTGTCAAAACAGTTTGTGGCCATTCTAAAGTACCAATGCGCAACGGAAAGTATAGTTATCAACGTGATGTGATATCCCTAAACAATGTGGACATTTTGGTAATGAGGTTTTTTAGTCATTTATAAATGACAATATTTTGTAGCAAACCAATGAATCGCGCACGCAATTATTCAGGGAACATGACAATGATGCCTCCACAAATAATCGGTGATGAAGTTAAATGGTATAAATTGATAAGTCGTGACTAAATTGGCTGTGCTAATCCAACAGTGTAATTTACGAACAGTGGTTGTTAATTGAACTAAATAATCTTTATTTGATATACTATTTTCAATCACTACAAGGGAGTGTGGGAAGTAATAAATTCCAAGATGTTTACATTCACCTCTTTATCAACAACACGAAATCTTTTAATATGAAGTCTCTCTCTCCTCTTCTCTCTCTCTCTCTCTCTCTCTCTCTCTCTCTCTCCTCTCTCTCTCTATATATATATATATATATATATTATATAAATATATATATATATATATATATAGTATATATATTTTATTATTGTTCTGAGGAGAGTAAATTGTTATATGAAGACGAAAAACTTGGTTGGGTATGTAAGTAAGCACTGCAGTGGGCAGCGCTGTATCAGTACTTTTGGGACAAAGAGTTGTGGGAAACTGTAGGCAACTAGGTTACATACTATGTTCTCTTAGATCATAATAGCCTGTCACAAGGTTGCATTTACTCGTAAAACACTGCTTGAGATGTTGGGGTTTCCATGTTGGGTCATAATAAGTGTACGGATTGTTGTGGCCGAGGAGAAAAACTACAGATAGGTAGTAGTTAGCTTCAAAAACAATAAAGTGATTGGATTTCACGTAAAGTCGAATCCTCTTTAATACCCTGGCAGTAACTTAACATATTACACAATTTTAAACTACATAAGTGCGATGATAGAAGCTACGATAAAGAGACACTAGTACAGAAAAATGAGATGAGAAGAATAAGTGTGCACTCGGAAAACGAGGATTACCGGTGTACAACAACAAGCGTGTCAATGACACAAAAAAATATAAAGACTGAAATATAGTAATCAAGCCGGAAGTTACTCTATGTGGAGGGAGACACTGAAATACAACTGAACGGAGACCTAGAGTATATAATCTTTGAGAAGAAGAACGCGGAAAGTTAATGAACATCGTGGGACATGAGCGGACGAAAGGGGATACAGACTTACAACAAGCGGAAGATACCTTAGCGAATCTTAGCATGAACATATCAAGGAACAAAGGATAATACAGTTTTCGGACACGTTAAACAGCGTAGCATAATAATGATATACTAAATGTCATTGCTCACTACATAATTTACAGTAAATGAGTGAGTTATGCTCTAACTTATGCCGTGGGGTGGGGACAGTGAGGGAGAGGGGGAATGAATCACGTTGTGTGTGTGTCCAGTGAGGCAATATCTTTGCTACTTCTAGCCAAAAATACGTAAAATATAAAACTTAATTACTCTGGGATAAAAAAACACTTGGTCTTAAAAACCTTCGCATTCAAGTGAACTACGTAATAATTTGGTTTTTTCCTATAAATAATTATTTTCAAATATCTAAAATTTTTTAGACAGGTGTTCCTGAATATTGATTACTTTTCTCAGTTTAGAATTATTGAATTTCTTCAATTTACTGGTGATTTCACAAATAGCTTTCCGAAAAGTAACACATATAAACCACATATAAAATTGGTCGGTAGCGTAGTTGGTTCAATCCCAGCTTCATGTGCTAAAGGTTGTCAGTTCGATCCCAATCAGAGTCATAATACATTTTGAGAAGGATCAGCTGATAACCACCGGCTGTTCATTTGTCCATTGGGCTATTAATTAATGAGCACTTTCTAAGGAATAGTCGGCCTTAGTTTGTAACAATGACTACATTCGCTCATCAACACTCATCACACTCATTCGAAATCCATATTCGCCCATATCTTGACGATCGGCGTCTTATTAATAAATAAATAAATAAATAAATAGTATATATTTTACAATAAATTTATTGGTTTTTAAATCATCCTTCACATATACTAATGAAAGATAAACGTAGAAATGAAGACAAAAATGCTGACTTAATAAAGGTTAACCGTTAAATGTCTACATAAAGAAGTATTATAACAACAAATCTCAAAGTGAAAGTTAGCGGAGTTTTTTGTGACCAACTTTTTCTAGTAAGGCAGCAAACTTCATATTTGAGAGACTTACAAAAACATGTTTCAGAGTTTTTATGTTTGTGATATTTCTCATATTTATGTTAGTTGCTCATGAAATAATTTTAGTTAGTTAGATGTAAGTTTCATTTAAAAATTACTTAAGCTGAACTTTGAAATATTTTTAATTACACAATTTATGTCAATGTACACAAGCTTGTTCAGTAGTTTTTGAAAGTTTATAAGGTAGACCAACAGCGTCTAAGCTTTCATTAATGACATGTACAAAACTGAAAACATAAAATAATTCTGATTTGATGAACTATTATTATTATTATATACAATAACAGGAGTGATTATTCATAAACTTATTGATATGGTTCCATTCTTCCTATGTAGGTCACAAACCCCTCCGTTAATCAGTTAGCCTCCATGTCGTATTTGTTATTACAAACGATCCATACAAAAAAGGGTTGGACGAGAAAACTTAAAAAACGTTTAACAAAAAAAATTTTGTATGGTCTTTTTAAATACATCGTTTTAAAAATAAATCGAAATGTCGACTAGCAGGTTAAAAAAGCGGTTTTTGGACTTACGTTCATAGGAATGTTTTTCCTTATTTTGAGTCAAGGTATTATATCCTTATATTTGAGAAAGAAGTTTAAGGACACCCTGTATAATTCGAATAGTGAAATAGATTTTCAGTTTGTCATGAAAAGATGTATCTTTCTGATATACTCTTTTTTATTTATTTATTTATTTATTTATTTAGAACAAAAACAAGGTATATGTAAATAATCACACTTAAACAATGTCTAACAGCAGTTTAACAAGTTATAACTTATTTTATATATTTATTCATAACATTTATGGTTTCCTAAGTACACTATTTACATTTTTGTAATACTCTTTATAGCCATATAGCAGCAAATGTAAGTTTCACCAGGGATCTAATATCTGAATCCGACAGTAATCCCATACAGACTTCTGAGAAAGTTTGTTTACTACCCGTTGTCTGACAACAAAGAAGGGCTATCGTCTTGATCCAGCCAATGTTAGTACAATAATAGTATAGAATGACAAATTAAAAATGTCAAACATTTAAATAAACACATTATATGTGTGTTGGACGTTTTTTCAAATGATCGTCAAAATATATTGATAATAAGCAAGAAACCCTAAAAAAATTTAGTTACTGTAAGTGTTTTATTGGAACCCTGCCTAGTTTTAAATAGCAATATACAGGGTCAGTCACGTAAGGACAACGGTGTGGGCTCCCGTTAAAAAACTGACAACACCAAACGTAGATTCATGTGCAGAGAATCCAATTAGTTTAATTTCATTCTATGTACAGAATATGTCAAAACTGGTGCTTCGGATCCAAAATCTCAAAATTCTCAAAAATCTCAAAAAGAAATGTTTTGGTACAAAAAATGTGTAAAAATGTTTTTAACTATTTAAAAATAGCGGACCAAACCATAAAAACTGGGCCATTTGCAAAAATCTATTTTTCTGTTTTTTTCCCAATAAAATACTTTAGCTCAAGAATTCTAATTATTTAGTAAATTTCCTACAAAATGACATGCCACATGATCATATTCGAACAATCTTTCTTACGCACAAAAATATAAATATTTTGAATAAGTTAAAAAGCTGGTAACTTAAAATTCTTAAATGGAAAGGTATGTTATGCCGTACTTCATTTTGAAAATACTTTTAAAACAAAACATTTTATATTCGAACTATTTGTTCATTTCTAACTGTTTTGGAATTAGAGCTCAAAAACTGTTATTTTAACAAATGTTCAGTGGTGAAATGAATAATTTTTGCTCTATTATTAGAAAAGATAATAACACTCAGTGTATGTATTGGCTTAATTTTTATCACCAGCCATTTTCAACATAATTATTTAGAGTATGGATTGACTCCAAGTTGTTTTTCAGGCCATCTTAATCAATTTAAATCGGTCTTAGCTTATAACGTTGGAGATCCTCTCCTGAATCAACAATACCGTCAATAGCTTTAGATTATAGCTGTAAATTTAAATATTCGCTTGTCCATTAAAGAGAATTATGAGACTGTAATTTTTTATTGGTTACACTTCAATGAGAGTAATACTAGACAATAAAAAATACCGAATTAATGAGATACTTTTATCGTAGGGGTTTTTAATATAGTACTATTTGTACAAGTTTTAATAATTAACTAACCTATTAAGAACCTAAGAACACAAAACTGTTTTTAATATAGAACATGATACAGTTCAGTATAAGTGAGACTTTCCAGTCCTAACCCTGCCTTTCAACAATAGGACTGTAACATGGAATTGAAGGTTAGTTGTTAACGATTTGGAAGTACAAAACACAGACTACAACTTAAGTAAGTGTAATAAATCTTCAACATATTAATGTTGAACCTGGTATATATTGGTACTACAACAAAATGTTAATAATCTGGTTGTTTTGAAATATCAAAACAGAAACAATCGTTACGTCATCTTCTTATAGACTTCGAACATCAACTACTGAACTGTAAAAAAAATTGAAATAAATATTTTTTTCATTATGTATATTTCAATAAAATAATCTATGCTGTAAACTTTTAAAATGTTAGGTTTTATATCGTTATACTTGAACAAAAAAATTAAAAATCAATAGATTACATCAATATATAAAGAACTGAAATCTAAAGTCACTAATCGTATATTAGCACACAGATTATTTAAATATAATAATATATCAATAATTACGTATGATTTCTGTTTGGTTAAAAGATCAATAACCAAACGAGCAAAGTTAGATTGCTGATTCGAATGAATGTGTTCAAATGAATAACTTGTGTGACAGCCTCCTTGTTAAGAAACTCTCACAGAGACGTAAGGACAAAACTTTACCTCGACTTAAAAAAAAAACATACTCCCAACAGTATCAATAATCAACATAAAATACGAAACTAACGAAAAAGGGTAATACAAATAAAAATAAAGTCGCTGACACCAAAACTTCATTAGGCTTGGGCTAAAACGCCAGCTAAACAAATAACAACCGCAAAGAAAAACTTAACGATCCACTCACTTTTCTTAAAGAACTTTCTCCCACAAATAATGCTTTCCACATTGTTGAAATATAAAAACTTCGTGCAAAATGAAATGTGATGTTTAAGTCGTGTTTAATGTGTAAAATTAATTATAATTACGTAAACCTTTCGTCATATCCTTATTTTCCTTTTATTTCCTTCCTCAATGCACATTATATACAGTAGTAATAGTTAAATTGTTCAGATCACATCCGTTGTAAATATAAATTATATTATGAACAAGCTATATTAAGTCTGCACTAATGGCACAGATTTGTAATTCAGCTTCCGGACAAAGATTTGAGGAGATTGTAAGTGACAAGGTTCTTTGATCGGTCCTCTAAATACCAATATGACGTCCCCTCAATGGTTACTATCAAAGTAGACACTACTAAAAAAGTCTAAGGTGTCTGATGTTGAGTGATGGTCACTGTTTGGATGTTGTTTAAGGGAGATAATTGAGTATAAGGCTTGTCAATTAGCTGAAAATCAAACCTATACTACGTGGTTTGGATTCCAAGTAAATCTGTAGGTACCTTAGTTACTCTGGCTATGGAGTTATTTATAAATGAGTCTTTCTGAGGAACAGTCGACTTAAGTTCGTAACTATTACTACACTCGTTAATCTACACTCATCACACTCATTCGCTCTCAATTCGCCCATATTTCTACGATCAGCGTCTTAACTAATGAGTATTAGTAAAAGTAGTGTTGAGGAAATTTGGGTGATAGATTCTGCGCTCGGTCCTCTTACCACAAACAAGGCAAGCAGCATGTCTGCTGTCGGCATATACTCTACTAGAGAAGCCTGAGATGTGTTGTTGGGTGGTAATCATGTCCGGATGTTGTGTAGGGAAGAGAAGGGAGCATCAGGCTTGTCATTTAATACTGATTAACTGACTAATACTACATCAGATTAATACTATGTGGTTCGGATTCTAAGGAAATCTGTAGGTTCCTTAAAACCTAAAGTCTATTGGGCTGTATTATAACCTAACGTAACCTAACCCCTAAGTCCTTTCTGACTATAAGTTTTAACTCAGTTAGTAACCAGACTACACAGGTCAATCACACTCATCCTACATTTATGTAATTATTTTTCGGCTGAAAATCCACTCAAAGCTGTGTCATTGTATAGTATAAGGGAATTATTAAAAATATACACAAAGTGGGAAAAAATATGGAAACACTTGCACAACTTTTTGTATGACCTTACTTGTAAAAGTGAAATCGTTGTTACCTACTTTTTAACGTCATTAGCAACATTTCATATTTTCAGGAGGACGGCTCATGAGGAGTAGAACGAAAATCTTCTGTGTAAACCTAGGTCGAATTCGGCCTCTTCAGAAAAATTAACTCCCGCAAACCGGATTTTAAAATGTATGTCCTTTTCCAGAGGAGGAATAGTTTTAATTTCAAAGTAACTAATTTCAACAATATTATTTCTCCACGTTTTAACGGTTTTAAGTCAATTATTCTGATAAAAATAACACTTTATGGAACACAATTACTAAAAAAAAAACGTACCATCATCAAATTATACATGGAAAAATAACCATTTTACGAGTGACGTCATACAGAAGTTTAAAAGCGTTTCCACTTTCTATAGCTTAATGATATAATTGGTGTTATTTCCTATAATTAATATAAAATAAGAAATTAAAATTGTTTATTTCATCAGTCAATATACGTGAATAGCTTTAATTATAACATTTTATTTGTAAAGAGAGTTACTCATAAATTATCGAAAGTTGATCATTAGTGTACATGACTTGGTGTACGACTTAATGACTCGATGGCGTGAGAAATATCGGTGGTAGGGTTCAAGATAACATCATAATATTGATCCAAGACCTACCCTAGATAAAATACTAAAAAATAAAAGTTGTTCAGTACTTATAACTTATATTTTAAGGTTTTATAATAGCATTTAATGTCTTAACACTTTAGCATTAAGAAATAGTTTTTAAGCCAAGAGCGCATTTTAAGTTGTATTATTTTTTAATTTGAAATATCTCAACAGAGAGAGAGAGAGGGGGATAACGCTTTCTAAAAGCGACATAAATCAGGCGATATGACGTAGTCAGTCGTCTTGAAATCTGATTGGTTGGAATGCACTGTTCTAAAATCGTTTTGCACCACGCGGGGTTTTTGCCACGCCACTCTGTCTCGAAACTCTGTCTAGGAAGTATGTCTTGTAACGTCCCTCTCACAGCACACTTCTCTAATATACACTTTTGGAGGCCCTCTGCCTCGTGCTGTTTCTATATTGTTTCTCTAAATCTCTGTTAACCACTCTTTAAAAGTCTTTTAATATTTTGTGTGTAATATTTTGTTCATTTAATTTTCCCTTTTGTGAACTCCCCCATAGTTTGTGCTTCAAAATCTTCTTTGT
>JAQJVL010006094.1:0-31055 GCA_035578905.1 Stictocephala bisonia
ATATATCTTTTAATTTGATTCTCATTTTGAATTCTAATTGCAATTTCGTTTAAAACAAGCCCAAACATGTTATAGTTATGATAATTTTAAATTTAACAATTCAAGTTTTATAAAAGTAAAATAAAAAGTGACATCTTAGAACTTAGGCTTAAGCAGCCGGTGTCATAACTAGAATCTACATTTTCCGGTGACAACCGCGTCAAGGTACTATCTACAATATTTACAAGAAGATCAGATGTTTCGCCCATACTGTGTATGGGTTATGGCATTATGTATGGGTTATGGCATTGGTTATGGCATCCTCAGTGGTTTTTCTGAGACTAGTTAAAAAGTGACATAATTACTCTGTATTTGGTCCTATTTTCAATGAAATTTTATCTAAAATTCCGTGCAATAACCAAAATAAGAGTGGCTTTTTAAATTTTGTTTTGATGTAGTGCATTGTATATTTTGCCTCTCATGGCCAGTCGGTTGCAAGCTATTTTCCCAAGTCTGTCAGTGTGTGTTACACAGTGTGCAATGCCTTATAAGTGTGGTAAACTATAATGAGGTTCTTCGGCTCTGTGTATGTTTTTTTTTTTTTTTTTAATTGACAGAGTACACTCATGTTTGATCCACTAAAGGATGTGTGTTGAACAAGTCTCGATTTGGGGCTGATTGCAAATTTTAAACTGTTAGTAATTTATCATACTGTGAACTATATCTAAATAAGATTAGTAGAGAGCTCATGAAGATAATTCACAAAACGTCATCACATGAAGCCAATACACGCCTGTTATTTCTACTTGTGGTATGTATTTGTGTATGTATAATATACTTTATACTGGACTGTAAAGATATTCAAGTTATTAATGAATTCACTTTGAGTAAAGTAGAATAGTGTTGGTGAGTGTAGACAATGTTGTAATCCGGAATGTTTGGTTAGTTTGACTGGTGGACGGGAACTGAGGGTGCGAGAAGTGCGAGGAAAGACTATCAGCAATGTATTAGCCCATCCCGGAGGTCACAGACTGCTGGTACATACTCGGGACAACTCAATACGTAGCGTAGACATTGCTACGGGAGCCGTCATTCAGACCTTCAAGGTATCTTATTTCTACCAATAGCAATTTGTGGATTTTTATTTCAGACATTTTTTTTTTTTTTCTAATTTTACGACAAATTTTTTTTATGGTTGACCATAGAAACATCATAAAATTTATGTACCATTACATGAAGCAAAAGTCATGTTTAACACAATAGATATTATAGTGGAATAATTTTGATTCATAGTTTGTCAGTTCTTCAAGGCCAAAGCCTTTCAACAGGAATGTTACACTAGCTTATTTTGTAAGATTGAGCGAACGGCATCACTAGTCGCAATCGTTTCAAAATTTGTTTTGAAAAGTTCTGTATTTATGTGCAAATGTTTATTTATCTATGTATAAAAACATATTTATGTGTGTTTGTACTTTATACGTTACGAAACAACTCATCGGACGACTATCAAATTTTGGGAAGTTGTAGAGTTCACTTCCGGGAAGGTTTCTGCTATGGTTTCATTCACTTCCAACTCAAGAGCTCCACCCCAGCAGCCTTTAAAGTTTCAATGATAATGAAATGGAGTTACTTTATTTATTTGACACCATCAGCTGTTAGATAAAAAAAACTAAAATGAACACGTTTGACATAGGCTAAGTGATGCTTATTGAAACCAACATTGAAAATAAACTAAAACGTTACTGTTTATATGTTAATCCTGTAGCAAAGCACGGGTAAACAGCTAGTTTAATATAAAATATATGAAGTGATCATTAATAACAGCTGTGTACAGTTTTAAAAAATTGTAATATTTTTTTATTATATCATGGTAAATAAGTAAAACATTTTTATTAATGCAAAGTTTTGATTCTTCCCAATTTATATAACATTGGTTGTTGACCGATAATTGTTCTATAAATGTTCTTAAAAATTTCAATATATTTACTGTTAGTATATTACGAGAGATAAGATATAGTACACTTACCTAAGAAGACAAGTTCACTAACACCACAGTAGTAGCACAGTACAGAAGTGACATTTTCATCACAGTGCTGTGGAGCTAGCGCTCCTTATGGTAGGAGCATTCAACTACACCACATTAACGTTGTATTGCAAAGAAGTGTTATAATGACAACAGAAAAAGTGCCATAATAGGTTATAGACATATGTTATTTGGTATTTACTAACAACAACTGTGGATGTAAATGTGTGAAAATATGTGTTACTTTGCTCCTGCCGCTAGGATCGCTAGCGTCGTACATGTCGCCAATTTTTAAAGGAATGATGCTACTGTCTATTACTATACTGTGGTATTAGTAAACTAATACAATAACAAATGTTGTACACATTTTCTGTGCCACTGGCACTTTCTTCAGGTGAGTAGTGAGAGTGAGAGAGAGTGAGAGTGTCGTAATTTCCACTATTGCCGCACAGGTAGAAGTGGTGTTGAGTCATTTATATTGTATAAAACAAACTGCATTTAGGTTAATTAAGGCTAAAGTAAGATAGGTTTACTTGGTTGAGTCTTAGATTGCCAAGGTTAAAAATTAAGTAACTGATATATAATATACATATGGCATAATTATTTGCAAGGATCCTGATTCTACAGAAAATTGATTGAAAGTGGAAACCTCTCCTCCCAACATTTTTAGAATAAAAGTTCCACAATTTTTAACAGAATTACTTGTTAATATTTTATTGATTTGATTAAGATTGTATAAATCCTCACAAACAATACCTAAACCAGATTAGAAATGATTTTTACAAGAGGTGCTGTGAAAATTAATTACAATATGTTATACATTATTGCAGGGTATGAAGAACGAGCATGTCCAGACAGGTGTATGTGTCAGTCCTTGCGGCAGCCTCGTGTTTGCCTGCGGAGAGGATGGCAGTATTATGGTGTGGGATGGTCATACGGGTTCTCTCCGAGCAATATACTGTTCCCTCCTTCCAACAGGCAGTGGTTCTGTCCACTACCATCCTCATGAACACATGCTGGCAGTTGGCTCTCTTGCCCAAGCTCCTGTACATGTACTTAGCTTCAACAGGTAAATCCTGTATTATGATAGAGGACTATGACCTCAAAACATCCTTACCAAAGGATTTATTAGTTAAGTATTATTGTTGAAAACTACAACTTAATTTTAGGGTACTAGGCCTAGGATTTCAGTATAAAAAAGAAAGGACGAAAATCGGCATACCTAGCAAACTGTAGATAGGAACACACACTCACAACACAAAAACAGATATTTTTTTAATGAACTCCTCTTTATTTTAATGAACAGTAGACTTTCGATTAACCAAAGTAATTGGAACTGAGAAACCTCGGATACGTAAAAACTCGGATAATACAGAGGTTGTGGTTAAAATAATTTTTCTGTATTAAAAACGTACAAAACTAGTTTATTACAACAAAAAACGCAAAATATAGTAGTGTAAATGTAGTTACAGTTCTGTAAAAAAGTAGGAACATCAGGTTATATCTTTTAATAGTTGTATTACCGCACAATGACAAGAAGTTGGGGATAAAGTATTCCATTTTAAAACTAAAACAGTTGGTGAAAAACTACAATAATAGGCTAGAATTTAATAGTAAAAATCTAATGTAATGTCTTAGGCAGCATGTGGACGTGCAATTTCCTCTAACGTTACATTTGTTGACAACGAAAGCTGAGTATTCCTTCATTCGTGTTAACCAATCTCCCAGTATCATTGTCTCAACCTTACTTTTCGTATTTTATCTATGTACAGTCCACAGTAGTATTCACATCTTGGTTTTAAGTTCAGGATACTGTTCCGTTCGATCACCGAACAAAATTATCGTATTTATCCTATTGTTTAACGCACTCTGCATTACTCTCGTAATAGTGCAGAGATGAGGGAACCATTCAACATTTTAACGAAATAATATTATTGTATCATTACCATATTTGTCGTACACATGGTGACGAAAACACTGATTGATTCGTCATTTCAATTTCATTATAAGTTACTGTCGATCATTTACCACTCATAAGCAAAACATTTGTATAAAATATTGAACAATAACAGTAACAACAATAAATTATGGCAATATTTCCAGTACTGTATTGTAAAATCAGTATTACAACACACTAAAACAACCCCATTTAGTGCGAGAGCAGAGTCGACTAAACTAATGGTGTCATGTGGTGATGTGTCATGACTCATGAGTTAATGCAATCACCTTACCTTACCTAGCTGGCCATTCAAACCCAAGTTGGTTTTTGGCCTCACCAACAGCTTGACGCCATCTTTGTCGGTTGAGTTAATGCATTTGGGTGGGAAAATAGTAGAGTATAGTAGGGTACAATATCATAAATACGTCTCGTGACGGGCCTGCAGCGTCTTAACATAGCACCAACAGCCAATAGAGACACTGATTACTTATCAAACGATTATACTATGTATCTTGCTATAGTTTTCATTTTATTAATAGCTTTATGTTTATTTATTATGACTAGCTCGGTTAACCCGGAGGCTCGGTTAATCGGGGCTTGGATAACCAAATTCTACTGTATAATCACAATCCCAATTTCTATTGTCATTTTAGAGTTAAATTGAAGCCTCTAGAAAGTGTATAGTAAAATAAAATATTAGTAATAGAATTTTCACACATTTCTTCATAATTTGCTGTACAATTTGCTGTACAAATTATGAAGAAATGTGTTTAAGGTATTCTATTATTAATATTTTATGTCATTTTTTATTTTTTCAAGTTTGACATTATTCTAAATTGCCTTCATGTTTCAAATTTTAATCAAGATAAGAAAATACAGTATTGTTCATTTATAAATATAAATGAAACAACGCTCTCAGGTTCTTCTATTTAATCAATATTCATTATTTATAAATTACTGTTTTGAGAAACGTTTGTTAGTTAATGTCTTTTTTATTTTATAGGACTGCTTCAGGAGAAGAAATTGGACTGAACATCATCGACAGCGAATCATCGGCAGCACAAATAATCAACTTAAAAAAAGAGTCAGACAGATGGCATAAAGCAGTGCCAAAAATTACAGCGAGTTTTAGTCAACATTCAGTAATAGTGAAGGACGGAGGTATTCCTAAAGAAAAGAAGAAGTTCAAGGAAGTTCCAAAACAAGATCAATCGAGTCAACCTGTATCGAGTTCCAAGTGGCCAAGTCTTCCAAAATTTGATTCTTGTATAGACGTAGCACCTGAAGATAAAGATATACGTCTTTTGGAAATCATTCAAAAAATGGATAACATTATCCTAGCAGCAAAACAATCTAGTCAGCCATAAATATCTGATTAAGTAATATATTTAGTCAATTTAATTTTCAGTTGAGTAAAAAATACTTTTTTATAATTTAAACTAACAAACTCTACAAACAGATTTCTTCTAATATTTCTTATAGTGTATAATTTACTGAGTAGTACAAGAAAAAAGATTTGATTTAACTAGTAAAGATACTAAATGTCAAGATAAATAAGTGAAACTGCCATTACTTACTTACTTACTCCCATGGCCACTGATACCCAAGGTGGTATTTGGCCTCACCAACAATTTGCCTCCACTTCTCACGATCCTCTGCATCTTCTTCATTGACCCTTAATTTATTCATGTCGATGACCACTTGATCCTTCCATCTTTGCTTAGGACGTCCAGGGGGCCTTCTGCCGTCAGGGTTTTTTTTCCACACTTGTTTTATCATAGTATTATTATTTCTTCTCATTACGTGCCCCGCCCACCGCAAACGTTGGCACTTGGCTTCTGCTATAATGTCTGGTTCTTTGAATAGATCTCTAATTTCTCTGTTGTGCTTCAGCCTCCATAGTCCGTTTTCTATTGTGGGTCCAAAGATTTTTCTGAGTACTTTGTTCTCAAAAGTGATCAGCTTTTTTTCTGTGTTTTTGTCGATAATCCATGACTCAGCTCCGTAGAGAATTACTGGTCTGATTATTGTTTTGTAAATTTTAATTTTTGTATGGTAAGACAAAAGTTTTGATGACATAAGTTTATTTAGAGCAAACATGCTTCTGTTAGCTGAGTTTATTCTACTTTGAATTTCTGTGTGTTCACTGTTGTTAGAGCTAATTATTGTACCAAGGTATTTGAATTCATCTACTCTTTCAAAATTGTTTCCTTCTACTGTAAAATTTTGTGTGTTGTCAGGATTTCGGCCAAAATACATAAATTTAGTTTTTTCATTGCTAACTTTAAGTCCAACTTCTTGGGTTTCTTTAATTAAAATTTCAGTTATAATTTTCAGACCTTCTTTGCTTTCTGCCAACAAAACTACGTCATCTGCAAAGGCCAGAGCTGATATTTTATCCCCTATTTCTATCCCTATATTAGTTTTCTTTACTTCTTTTAATGCTCCTTCCAATGCGATATTAAAAAGAATAGGGGACAAGCCATCACCTTGTCTCACTCCTGTCTTAACTTCAAAGGTTGTGATGTAGTCGTTTTCCACTTTTACTCTACATCTGCTGTTATTTACACTAAGCCTTGCCAAATTTATGATTTTCCTTGGTATTCCGAAACCTTCCATTTTTTCCCATATCTTTTCTCTACACAAACTGTCATAGGCTTTGCTGAAATCGATAAAAATTCCAAAAAAAGTTTGTTAAACCCCCAGTATTTTGAAATGGCTTGTTTAAGAATGAAAATTTGGTCTGCGGTCGATCTGCTTTTTATGAATCCAGCTTGGTGTTCTTCTATAATTTCATTGGTGTAGGTTTCTAGTCTTCTAAGTACAATTTTGGAGAAGATTTTGTAGGTAGTGTTTAAAAGAGATATTCCTCTGTAGTTTTCTGGGTTCTGTTTGTCGCCTTTCTTATGAAGTGGTATTATTATTGCTTCTTCCCATTCCTTCGGTATGTATTCTTCTTTCCAGATTTGTAATAACAGCTTATGGATTTGCGTAATTAAATATTTACCTCCTGCCTTTATCATTTCGGCACTGATACCATCTGCGCCAGGTGCTTTGTTACTTTTCATCTCTTTTATTACCCTTTTTACTTCCTCCATACTTGGTTCTTCTACTTTTGGTTGTACATTTAGGAATACACAGTCACTATTATTGTTTGTAAAATCGTTTTCTACATTTAATAGATTGTCAAAATATTTTCTCCATATTTCTAGGACTTTAGGTTTTTCTACAATGACTTTTCCTTCAAGCTTAATCCCAAAGGAGTTCGGTTGGAATCCTTTCTTAAACATTTTTACTGTCTTATAAAATATTTTAGTGTTTTCACTATGCATAGATTCTGCTTTGCCTATTATACTATTTATATACTGTCTTTTCTTCTTTCTCAATAGTTTATTTGTTTCGTTTTGAAACCTTCTGTACCTCTGATTTGATTCCTCTGATTGTTCTTGTAGCCATTTTTTCCTTAGATCTTTTCTCTCTTCCAGTTTCTTCTCACATTCTTCGTCGAACCAGACATTTCTCTTTTTCCTTTTCCTTTTTCCACATATCTCCATAGTTGTTTCTTGTATAGCACTTTTCAGACTAATCCATCTATCTTCTATACTTGTTTCAGTTTCAGCTTCTAGGTCAGTAAGCACTTGGAACCTATTCTTAAGAGTTAGTTTAAATTTATCCGCCACTTCTTTTATCTTTAATTTACCTATTTCATAAATATCAGTTTGTCTTTGTCCCTTTTTCTTCTCTACTGCTATTCTTTGAAAAACTTTTATGAGGACAAGATTATGGTCCGAGCCACACTCTGCGCTCCTTAGACTGTGTACATCAAGGATGCTTGTTTTATGCCTTTGATCTATTAATACGTGGTCAATCTGGTTCTTTACGAGTCCATTCGGTGATACCCAAGTTTCTTTATGTATTCTTTTGTGGGGGAACATTGTACTCATTATTTTGAAGCTGCTTGCTTCACTGAAACTTAACAGTCTGATTCCATTATTGTTGGATGTTTCGTGGAGACTCCTTGCTGGCAACGGCAGTCCATATTTTCTCTTTCCCTATTTTGGCGTTTGCATCTCCTATTATCATCCTTAGGTCATACTGAGGAAGGTCATTGGTAACTTCTTCCAGATTTTCATAAAATTTGTCTTCATTATCTTCTTCAGCATCCTCTGTGGGAGCATAAATGCTCACCAGCGATATGTTTGAAAACCTTCCTCTAATTCTTATTGTACATAGTCTTTCATTACAAGGATTAAAAGACAAAACTGCTTCGCTCCACTATCTTTTAACCGCAAAACCGGTACCTCCATAGTATCTATTATAATCACAGCCACTATAATATATCACATACTCTTTGGTATTAACTCTTCCTGCCAAAGGCCATCTTGTCTCTTGAAGTGCTACAATATCCATGTTTCTTTCTTCTAGCTCCTTTGACAGAATGTCTATTGCACCTGGTATGGCTAAACTTTGAACGTTCCATGTTCCAAATCTCAATTCCTTTATGCAAAGCCGGGTCTTATTCCTTAAGTTCCAGTCCTGTTTCAAAGCATTTTGTTGGTGATACGTAACGAGCTAGTTTTTACGAGGCGGGTTGTCAGCCCAACGCTCAACCCCCAACCTGGAGGACCAGGAGTTTGTGATCAGAGTCTTCTTCTCCTAGGCCAATTGCTTTCACTGCAGCTTCAAGACGTTGGCCTGGCCTTGGTGTTACATCAGAGTGACCTTCTCCTAGCCTTCGGGTACCCAAACCCTATCGTACAAGGCAGTACGGGCAGTGCTTATTTGATGGCGGCACTTCCTCACCATGACACAGCACTATCATCGTAAAATTAAATGAAACTGCCATTATTGTAGGAAATATTTGTAAAACCGTAACATAATAGGAGAGAAAGGGAATCGGCAATCTTGCCTGAGAACTGCTGAAGACGCTTTATAAAGAGAAGACACATGAAGGATATATCCTTCATAATACTATCTTTCATTTTCTTCGGACCGTAGAGATTGATTAAACACAATTAATTGTTAGTTTTATTACCCATTAACATGTTAAACTCTACAGCTTAAAGAATGTGCCAATAGCACCAAAAATCTGTGTCCTTTGTACCAAGTCTTCTAACTGTCTTGTGTTAGTGGACTTATCTTTTCAGACAAGTTTGTTGATGCCCTAACTCGCCTATTATATGAATTCCTGTCCTATTATAATATCACAAAACCTCAAATTTTACAAGATAAGTTATCTCAATTGCCAAAGTCATTCATTATTATTTCGTCTAGTCAATATTAAATACCTTAATTCTAATCATAATGGAATTCCGTCCAATGAATATTTATTTATTAAAATATTTATGAAAAATGCTGTATTTTTAAATTTTGTCTTCCTTCTTTATATAATGGTTCAATGTTATTTGTTGGCTGTTGTATTGTTATTTGGTAAACCTGCTTCATTAACATAGACATGACTATGTCAAAATTTAAATAACTGTACCAGGTATTTATTTTATTTTTTATTTATTCATAAGACGCCGATCGTCAAGATATGGGCGAATATGGATTTCGAATGAGTGTGATGAGTGTAGATGATAGATAGATAGATAGATAAATTCTTTATTTTCTTTCTTTCATACAGTACAATTCATGATGAGCGAATGTAGTCATTGTTACAAACTAAGGCCGACTATTCCTTAGAAAGTGTCATTAATTAATAGCCCAATGACAAATGAACAGCCAGTGGTTATCAGCTGATCCTTCTCAAAATGTATTGACTCTGATTGGGATCGAACTGAGAACCTTTAGCACATGAAGCTGGGATTGAACCAACTACGCGTATGACTTTCTATCGGGAAAAACCCTGCTTGCGGTATCATGTAGGGTTTGTAAAGTGAAAAGGTTAATTTTAGTTCTTAGGCTGGTTTCATTCATTTTGTCTATTTACAATTTTAAAATATGCACTTAACTTCCATACGTTTCATTCACAATTTTAGCCATCTTCGGTGGTCAAAGATCAGCGGAGACTGATCAGTCATTTACTGAGGATGCCTCAAGATAAAATGAACAACCTGTTTTCAACCTATGTACGTACTAAATAACTTGCTAATGTACTACATACTTATGCTAAATAACTTGATTGACACCATAAGCTATGGGTGGTATCAAGATTATTTATAACCATAAAATTATATTTTAGAGAGTTTGTACCTTTAACCCTTCACAAGCGTATGCTGATTACATACGCAAATATTTTTCTCTGAGCGAGCGGTGTGCATATAATATATATACACACACTGTTTTTAGCTCAACGAACGTTTTCCGGGAATACACGTCATATGAAATTTGAGTTTGATTGATCCCCACCCTGCCTCCCAAGGTCACACGCAATTCATTATTAGTCATACTACACCCTCCACCCATTACCATTGCTAACTCCCCCCTTCCCTACCCTCTCTGACCTTCATCTCTCTCTAAAACTTGTGTCGATGTTAGTCCAGCGTCCAGTGCTTCGTCTGCTGAATTCTGCGCCGCACATTTTGTTTACTTAGACACGAGTTACTTTGACTTATGAATTCGATTTGTTATGTTTATTTTATTTATGTAGTTTAGTTCTGTTTAATTTTACAAAACCTGCCAGGAATAGCCTTGCTTGCATCCAGAAATCTGCTTTGAGGCATATCATAATAAAGAGAAATATGCTTGAATACACTTGTAATATCATGTTTAGTCATAAAATTATACAATCAAATGAAATGATCAATGAATTAGTATTTTATTTCAAACTTGCCTAACAACTGATTTTAGTAGAACAAGCTAATGACGAGTAAAAATGTACAAAAAAATTTCCCTTAGAGCTAATGACGTGTATATACGCAAATATTATTCTTGGAAAAAATGTAAAAAAAATTATTTTGGCCAAATATTAGTTTTACATATAATAGTTCATTTTGAAGCATAGTATTATATATTGGTAAAAACTTTAGTAATGACCCAACCAAATTTCATATATGCTTACGATAAGAATATAAATTAACTCGCAAAGGGTTAAAATATAGAAAATTGTTATTAAAAAAATAGAAAATACATTCACTGCCTTCAGGTTAACAGAAATTTTTATGTGATTCTGTTGGCTTGATATGAGAGCTGTAGGTCTCGGGTCTCATTAGCTATAGTTAGACTATACAATATGAGGTCCTGAGGTTTCTTATTACAGACGAGTGTGCCTTAACCTTGAAATGAATATACAGAGTGCTCTGTTGAAGTTGGATTGACATAATGGACTGAGGCCATTTATATTAAATTAATGATACACATTTTTTAAAGAGTTTTCAAATATATTTATAGTCAATATTAAATGAAAGCTGTCAAAATAAAAGGGGGAGGAAAAGGGAACCGGCTTACTTACTCCTGTGGCCTCTCAAATCCAAGGAGATTTTTGGCCTCGCCAACAAGTTGCCTCCACAATCCTCTTTTCTCTGCCATTTCGATGTCTTTCTTCCCTTCTCCTCATATGACCAAGCCATCTTATTCTTCTGCTTCTAACCACCGCCACAATATCAGGTCTCTTGTACAGTTCTCTAAGCTCTCTGTTCTTTTTTATTCTCCACACTCCTGATTCATAGGTAGGTCCATATATTCTTCTTAAAATTTTGTTTTCAAATGTAATCAATCTTTTTTGTTATACATTGTTAGGGTCCACACCTCAGATCCATACAATAAAACAGGTTGTACAATAGCTATATACATTCTTATTTTTGTGGGTCTTGACAGTAGTTTACTTTTGAATAGTTTCAGGAGACTCCAGTAGCATCTATTTGCTGCATTAATTCTGACTTGTATTTCCTCTTCCATTTTATTTTGGCTAGTCAAAGTAACTCCTAGATACTTGAACTCTTCAGTGGCTAAAAATTTGTAATCCATTACGTCCAGTGTTGAGTTGATTGGCTCTGCCTGTCTCCCTATCTTCTGTCTATCTATATTTAGTTTTTTCTTCATTCACTTGAAGACTTACTTTGTTGGTTTCTTTTAACAGGACACCTGCTAGCGTTTTTAGATCATTTTTATTATCAGCTACTAATGCCACATCATCAGCAAATGCTAAAATATTGATTATACCTTCAATGTTTGCGCCTATTTGTACCGATTTTGTCACTTTTAGTGTTTCTTCAAGAGCGAGGTTGAACAACAGTGGTGACAACGCATCTCCTTGTCTTACCCCTGTTTTAACGTCAAAAGTGTCTGTAAATTCTCTTTCTATTCTTACTTTCCCTCTTGAGCCTTCAACACACATTTTTGTTAGTCTAATTATCTTTTCTGGGATGTTTTTTGTCTAAGATATGTCCACAATTTTGATCTCACAATGCTATCATAAGCCTTTCTAAAGTCAATGAATAATATACTTATATATATATATATATATATATATATATATATAGATTTTTGTTATATTCCCAGTATTTTGAGGCCAGCTCTTTTATAATAAATACTTGGTCAGTAGTTGATCTTTCTTTCATAAAGCCTGCTTGTTGTTCTCCTATTATTTCTTCTCCGTATCTTCTTAGTATGTTATTAGCTTAGACAGTATTTTATATGTACAATTAAGTAGTGATATTCCTCTATAGTTTGTACATTCCTGCTTATCTCCTTTTTTGTATAGTGGTATTATCACACTCTCTTGCCACTCCACAGGCATAACTTCCATTCTCCAAATTTTCAATATCATTGTATGTAGGAATTTCATTATTTTAATACCACCACTTTTGATTATTTCAATAGGTATTCCATCTTCTCCTGGTGCCTTCCCATTTTTTTATGTTTTCGTCACTTTCTCAATTTCCTCTATATTTGGTTCTAAAACATCTTCCTAATTTACATCCTCTGTGTTCACCTCTTGATCATCTTCTATGTTTTTATCAGCATTTAATAAGTCTTCAAAGTAGTTCTTCCATCTTTGAAGTATTTTAGATGTTTCCACTACTGTATTTCCATCTTTGTTTTTTACTCCAATTACTTTAGGACTGTAACCTTTCTGAAAAAATCTCACAGTTCTGTGAAATTCCTTAGTGTTATTCACTGTTAAATCTTGTTCTGCCTTTGTTAGTTTATTATTTATAAAACTTATTTCTTCTCGTCTTAATGTTTTAAGTCTAAGTGTTTTATTTACTTCCAAGTTTATTTCTCTGTATGTTTCCTTAGTTTCAGCATTTCTGCATTTTAGATGTTTATTTTTTGCTTCCTTTCTTTTAATTACTAATTCTCTGCACTTCTCATTGAACAAGGGTTTTTTTGGGTTCTTTTTCTTTATAAAAACTTCATTTGCTGTTTCTTTTATGTTCTTTTTGAAGGTTTGCCACATTGTCTCTACTTGTGTCTCTTCCTCATCTTCTTCTGTTAGTAGAGCTTCGAATCTGTTTGAGATTTTCACTTGGAACTCTATTTGCTTATCTTCATCCAGATACAGTCTTTCTGTTATTTTATTAACATTTCTTTTTTCAATCTTTATCCTTTGTCTAAGTCTTGTTAGAATCAAGTAATGGTCTATACCACACTCTGCCCCTCTCTTACTTTTCACATCTACTACTGTAGTGATATGTCTTTTATCAATCAGAACATGATCGATTTGGTTCTTCGTATTTCCATTTGGTGATGTCCATGTTACTTTATGTATATCTTTACGTGGAAATCTAGTACTGACAATGTACAGATTCATCGAAGAAGCAAAGCTTTGCAGTCTTATTCCATTGTTCGTAATGGAATAAGACTGGGATATATTATGTAGGCTGTGTTTACCAGCCACACTCTCCCACATGGTTTCTCTTCCTACCTTAGCATTAGCATCTCCAAGAAGGATTTTGGTATCATAGCTTGGTAAATTTGAAAATGTTTCCTCTAGCTGAGCATAGAATATATCTTTCTCATCATCTTCACTATCCTCAGTAGGTGCATAGAAACTTATCATTAATATTTTATTAAACTTTCCCTTAAACCTAATTGTACATATCCTCTCATTTATTGCTTCATAGGCTATGACTGATTCTAAAAAGTATTCTTTGACAGCAAACCCTACGCCTGCATAGTGTCTTCCATCGTCACAGCCGCTATATAGTATTTGGTAACTTTTAGTGTTTATTTTTCCACAGAATGGCCATTTGGTTTCTTGTAGTGCTACCACGTCTATCTTGTAGGCTTCAAATTCTTCATTGATAATATCTATTTTACCTGGCACCGCCAGGGTTCTATTGTTCCATGAGCCGAGTCTCAATTCGTTTGTTCTAAGCTTGGGTCTTAATCCATTTGATCTATCCACTTCCTAGGCTTGTTGGCGTTTCGTAACAATGGTGTTTTACAAGATAGGGTTGTTAGCCCTATGCTCAACCCCCAATATGAATGGAGGGCCGCACCTACTTGTGGTCAGCGGGTCTCTTAGACCTAGCTGGGAGGACTGTTTAAGCAGATCTATCCGCCACCCAGGGGACACTCCGTATACGCCAAAGTAGGATAGCGCACGGCTACAAAGGGAACCGGCTACAAATTTAAAATCCAAAAAATCTTAATTACAAAGTACTTTTATTTTTTTTATTTATTCATAAGACACCGATCAATCAATCAATCAAAACACTTTATTCATATCAGTACAACTTGTACATTTGAATGGCGTCACAGTTGTATTACATAAATAGTCTTAACTAAAATATTCACTTATGCTATACAAAGATTTATTTATTAAGTATATTTTTGCAGCATTCTTAAATTTTAAATAGTTTTTAATACATTTAATTTCTGTGGGTAAATGATTAAAAAATTTTACTCCACAATACGAAGGTTTATTTTCAAAAAGAGAGAGTCTGTGACGAGGATAAGAAAAAATGTCACTTGAACGGGTTTTATAATTATGGTAATTGCCTAATTTTGGCAATGAATCTGCATTTTTATGTACATATAAAATTAATTGGAAAATATATAGACTATAGACTGTCATAATGCTCATGTCTTTAAAATGGTTTTTAACAGAAACATCCCAATTTAATTTACACATTACTCTTATTGACTCTTTTTGTAACAGTAAAATAGCATTAAGGTTTTTAACAGAAGTTCCACCATAAAGTATTAATCCAAATGATAAATGAGAATGTATAAAAGAGTAGTAGATTAATTTTAATGTTTTTTCTGAACAAAAATTTAACATTCTTCTTAGTGCAAAAATACCGGATGACATTTTTTTACAAACCGCTTTAACATGGGCATCCCAGGAAAGTGATTTGTCAACTTGTAATCCCAAAAATTTTGAACAGTCAACACTTTCCAACATATTATCGTCAATTAAAACTTGCAATTCATGTGCTTTATTATTACAAATTGGAGAAAATACCATGTATTTAGTTTTCTCATAGTTGATTAACATATTAAAGTTATTTAGATATTCCTTAATATTAGTCATACCGGCATAAGATGATACTTCTATTGAATTTAGTGTCTTACCATGAATTTTAATATTTATGTCATCAGCATATATGCACATTTTTGTATATTCATCTCCTAATAATGGCAACCCATTTAGATATATAATAAATAGGAGTGGTCCTAACACAGAACCTTGTGGAACTCCATATTTTACTTCACTTAGCTTTGAATGCACATTTACCATTTTATTACATAGATCAACATGCTTAATTTCTACAAACTGCTTTCTTCCATTTAAGTATGAGTTTAGCCATGATAAACTACTTCCAGAAATACCAAGGTTAGATAGTACTTCTAACAACAACGGATGTGATACACTGTCAAAAGCCTTCGTCATATCCATAAAAACACCTGCCACCAGATCACCTTTATCTAATGAGTCAATTATTGCTTCAATATAGTCTATTCCAGCTGTAATAACAGATTTTTCTGATCTAAATCCATGCTGTTCTTTAGCTAATAGTTGATTTGACTCGAGAAAACTAATAATTTGTTGACTCATTACTTTTTCAAAAATTTTTGAGAAACATGTCAGTAGAGAAATGGGTCTATAATTTTCTACTTCACCTGGATCATTTTTTTTAAACAGAGGCTTTATTTTCGCAATTTTTAATTTGTTTGGAAAAATTCCTGATATGAAAGAAGAATTAATCACATGTGCCAAAGGCTTATTTAAAAATTGCCTAGCATGCTTAATTACAGGCATTGGTACGTCATCATATCCTGTCGAAAACTTATTTTTAAAAGATATTATTATATTTTCAATGTCAGTTTCACTTACACTCTTTGGAACAAACTGTGCAGTTTTATCAAAAACAGGTTTAGGTAATGTATTAACTGGTGAAAGTTTAGGCAACACTTGTTCTGCAACTACATTAGTAAAAAAATTATTAAAAGTTTCACTAATGAGAAAAGGATTGTTATTTTTAACATTGTTGAGGTTGATATTGACATTGTGAGTTTGCTTTACTTTATTTCCCACTTCCTTATTTATTATATTCCAAGTTGTTTTGGAAACATTTGAAGCCTGCATAATCTGATTGTCATAATAATGTTTTTTTGCAGTAATGACTTTATTTCTTAAAATCTTTTTTTTGTTTTTTATATCATATAAGACCTCATTAGTATTAATAGTATACTGTCTAGCTGTTTTACTTAACTCCATTAATGCATTTTTATATTCAGTAATATCATTGGTAATCCACTTATTAGTACTTTCATAAACTCTTTTTTTGACCTTAGGAAAACACAAGTTAAAATAGTACATAAAAATATCAAAAAACACATCAAATTTAGACTCTACATTAGCATAATAAACATTAAGCCAATCCTCCATAGAAATCATATTAACAAAGGTTTCTATATTGTTATTAGAGAAATTTCTGCTCATCATTGTTATATAATTGTTGTTACTTTTCATTCCCCTCTTTGGTAAACTCCAGGATGTCAATTTTAATAATTGTGCATCATGGTCTGATACTTCTGTAATCAAGCCAGTCACATTTAAGTTTTCCTCGGGGAGGTTTGTCAAAATGTTATCTATTGCACTATTTTTAGTTTTGGAGTACCTAGTTGGAAATTTCACTGCAAATGTCATAGAATAAGATCTTAAGATGTTCTGTAATCTAGTATTAGCACTTGATTCAGTTAAAACATCAATATTAAAATCACCAACCACCACTACATAATCATATTTAGAGCTTACAAATTTTAAAAGAATATTCAATTTATCTAAAAATATATTTACCATGCCTATATTAGGCGATCTGTATAGCCCAACAAGTACAACTTTCTTCTTATTAAACTTAAATTCTGAGAGGCAGCATTCTAAAATTTTGTCCTCTAATAAGTTATTAACAGAGGGAAAATTAACTTTTTTAATAGCTATTTCAGGTTTTGCAATAATCATGACACCTCCACCAGTAGTTGTTATTCTTTCATAATAAGAAATAATAATGAAATTATGAAAATTTAATCTTTCAATTTCTGGTTTTAGCATTTTGTGTTCTGTAATAATAACTATATCTGGGCTTACCTCATCCAAAATTACTTGAAATACATCCATACGAGAAGGTAAATGTTGAATATTTTGATGCATAATATGAACAGTATTGTTTGGATTGTTTAAGTTTGATACCTTATTATTTGTCAACTCGACAAATGTTCTACTTGGATCTAGTAGTTTAAAGAGTGGTTTGGTCTTTTATCAATACTATTAATTAGGTTGTCAGTATTACTTAGGCTAGTATGTAATTTATTTGTAAATACCTGACTCTGTATCTGTAGGTTTTCAATACTGCTAACATTATTATACTTAAAACTATTATTGTTATTGTTACAATGTACATCAGCCGTTGTGATGGCAGAAGGTAAAGGTGGAAACTCTTCAAGTAACTCCAACGAATATGATTTCTGAGGAATGTTCTGCAATGTTGGAGGCACTTGCAGTAGTCGAGGTTCATTGTAGTATAACATTTCCTGTTGTCCATTTAGTTGTGTTAAAGATATTCTATTATGTGTAATTGTTTTTTTATTACCATAAAATTCTTCCTTGTGAAATATTTTTTTGTAGGTTGAAAAAGTGTTTGCCATGGCTTTACCAAGCACAAACTTCCGAGTTTATTAGGGTGCAGTCCATCTCTGGCAAGGCAGCTAGTGGTAAAATGCTTGTTTGTGTCTAAGAATATTGCCTGATGCTGATAACATAACCACCTAATATTGTCATTAGTTTTTTTTATCAGTCCGGGATGAATATCTCGTCTCTTCACAACACTATTTACTATAATTAAAGATTGAGGGAAACATTTTTTTGCAATAACCAGCACATTACATATTTCACCCATCACATCATCAGCATCTCTGTGCCTACTAAGGTCGTTTGTTCCTACATTTAAAAATACTACTTTTGGTGCATTGTATCTCTCTTCACTCTTCTCTAAAACCTTACAAAGTTTAGCTGAGTCCATTCCGCCAATGGATATAATTTTTGCATCACTTATTTGAACATATTTCACCATAGAATCACCATAAATTAGTATTGGTTCTTTCATATGTCCAGTATTTATAGTGTGAAATTTTTTTTGTTTACTTGCTTTAGATCCTCCTGCTGTAAATTCCGATTTCCATTCGCTTTGACTGAATTTATTTTTTTTATCTGTGCTGTTTTTCTTTGTTTCAATGGTCGATGACTAACTTCTGTTGACAACTCTCTGCCATTATTTTCTTCAGGTGTAATTAAAAGCTTATAACGATTGTTGTGTAAAATAGACTCCTTGATATCATTTGTTTTAACATGGTTTAGTATGTTTTGGCTTGACGATCGTCAAGATATGGGCGAATATGGATTTCGAATGAGTGTAGATGAACGAATGTAGTCATTGTTACAAACTAAGGCAGACTATTCCTTAGAAAGTGTCATTAATTAATGCCCAATGACAAATGAACAGCCGGTGGTTATCAGCTGATCCTTTTCAAAATGTATTATGACTCTGATTGGGATCGAACTGAGAACCTTTAGCTTATGAAGCTGGGATTGAACCAACTACGCTACCGACCAATTATTAAAAATATGCTACTTTTGTTTTATTGTTAAAAATTGATCTCCACTCTAAGAGCTAAGTCTAGGTTTCACAACCATTCAACACTTCTCCGATAGAAAGAAGACCAGCTAATTTCTCTGAAAGATCGCAATTGGCAATTACCCACACTATGTGATCCGTTGTTAGAGTGTTGGTTGAACAATCATATTTGGCATTGCTCATTTAAATTTCCTGTTGTCACATTTTCTCACGCCTGTGCAAAAGCGACTTAACATAGTCTACTTCTTACAAGGATCTGAAACCAGAAACTTGTTTCGTCTGTTAAACATACACCAAGTTAACGCCCTGCTGTTATTTTAAAGACAACAGACCAGAATATAAATAACTATTAGTATCATCATTGCTTAGATTTATCAATAGACAAATTGTCTACAAACTAATGGTTTGTAGGTAAAAATAGAAACTGATTAGTTCGACTCACCTAGTCTCCCTCAGTGCCAAACATCAAATAATTTTTTTAAATGTGTATAGAATCAAGACAGGATTTTCCTAAATGAAAATTTTGTAGTAAAGTAGAGGGGGGGTGTAGAGTGAGGTGAGGAGATGGCAAGTGGTGTTTGCATAGGAAGAATAATAATGGTAAGCAAATCTGTAGATGAAACAGATTTATGTGATGATCTACACAGGGTGTGTGGCCCATTATGTTTCTTTTTGGAGAAATATATTCGTATTTTTCTTGTTTGGTTATAAATTGGACTTTGCAACTTTCCCCCAAACTCCAGTTCACATTCTCAACTGGCATCCCACGTGATACCTGTAATTATGGCAAACAAATTCATTTTTCTATAATTTTGTACACTCTAAAGGTCGTCGTGAATGATTAGAAATAACAACAACTGTACAGAAATAATGCGATGTGTAATTAATAAATAGGACGATTAAAATTAGTTCAGGGTTATGCAATATTTAATGACAAATGTATGCATAAATACATTTCATCAGCAAGTAATGACGCCAGCAAACGTCACAAAACACAAATGTATTACAATACAAGTACAAAATGAATAATATATTTCGATGATCGATTTCGGTAAACTACGTTTACACCTTCCTCAGATTAGTGACATTTACAAAGGAATTACTCTGGTCCGATGGGGGTAACTGGTTACTGAAAACGATTATCGTCATATGTTGTACTTGTACTGTATTACATTAATTTCTGTTGTCTAACGAGAACTTGTTTTGAATTTCTACCAAAACGTAATATGCTGATCAAGGAACTAAACAGGTAGTATTAAATAAAAAGGTAAGTAAATTAGTAGGATCGAATATAATTAACTACATTTTAATTTAAAGTTGATTATGCAGTTGACATATAGATATTTCTGAATACACTAAAGAGAATGTTCCAAACATTCAGTACTAAAAACATTTATTTCATGACATTTGATGTTTAAAAGCAAAATGATAATAATACTACGATATTATAGTAATACGATTGAAACGGGAATTTAAATGACTTATACATTTTCGTAGAATTGTACGATTTCTATTTGATACAAAAATATTCTGTATTTTTTGTATTATGATGTATTTTTCTTCTGCTATTTTCCTTGAATCAAAACCTATGTCATTCCATTGCAAATTACTACCTTGCATGAATTAAATATTTAGGAGTGTGTACAGTGATGATAGGTTAACATAGCGAGACCCTCCCGCCCACCCAGCTATATATACAGTGGCGAGACTCTCCCGCCCACCCAGCCATATATACAGTGGTGAGACCCTCCCGCCCACCCAACCATATACACAGTGGAGACACCTTCCCGCCTACCCAGCCATATATACAGTGATGACTATACAGTGGGTCAGTACCACTGTACGTGTATGGGTGGGTGGGTGGGTCATTACCACTGTACGTGTGTTGGCGGGTGGTTGGGTCAATACCACTGTGCGTGTATGGGTGGGCGGGTTGGTCAATACTACTTTACGTGTATGGGCGGGCGGGCGGGTCAATACCACTGTACGTGTATAGGTGGGCGAGTGGGTTAATAAGTACTTCAAAATATGATCATAAATCATATCGAAATAATATAGACACATTCATCACATACAATTACCTTACGAAAATTAATTGTGTAATATATAGAAATACTGTAATGCAGCTGTAAGCTGTCCGTTAAATACGAAGTACCTTAAATCGATGGTTTACTGTACATTATTATTCTTGACATGACATAAATAGATGCCACCTAGTAGTATGTGTGACACTTAATGCCATTGTGCGTGTATGGGCGGGCAGGTGGGTCAACTAGAATGTACGTGTATGGGTGGGCGGGTGGATCAATGCCACTGTACGTGTATTAATCGACGTATCCTGTACGATTAATTCGTAATCGTACAGGATACGTCGAATTTAGAGTAATAGAATGTAGTATTCTGTTAAACAGTATCTCATGCAGGTGAACGCTCTCGATAAATTTCTAATATATACATATAAGAAAAATTATTCAGGTTCTTAGAATATTATTTGGGTTAATATAGTATAATTTCTTGTAAGTAACTCATGTAATTTATGTTATTGTACATTTTTTAGTAGCCTGTGACAAATAACCAATCCAATTCATTGGTTAAATATAGATCAGCTGTTTCCTCTTCTGCTGCCTCTCAGTTGCTGCCATCCAACATTCAACCATTAAAAAACAACACAAAAACGCCAATGCGTTTGCGTGTATTTATTTTATGTTACAGAATTAAGGACTAACCGGCCGGTGCTTGTTGTTCAAATCAATTGTCTTGTACTGTTTTATTAAAATAGATATGCCATTACGAAATGTTTAGTTAGTGTTATGACATTTTGTAATTCTTGTTAGCTGCTACGTTCTGTTGTGAATTTTTGTCTTTTTTCATTATTACTACTACTTTCATATAACCTTCAATTACGCCTGTAAGCAGTTAGGCCAATTTTAAGTAGGCCTAAATAAAATGGATAGGTCTTATAAAAGAAAAAACTACAAGTCGGGAGGTGGAAGTGGATATAATAATTGGAATAGTAAGAAAAAGTTCACTCAGCAATTAAAACCTGGAATGGTAGGATTTCTATGCACATGTAATACTAGGGAGCAAGATTGTGTTAGAGAGTCTTACAATGTGTTGAATGAATATGCAGATAAACTCCTGGAACTTTCTAAGGTAAGGGTAGTATTGTTAAACCTAAGGTATATTCTGTTACTTAATTGTTCATACCTAATTTTCTTATAATTGTGTCATTAAATTATCAGCTGTATGTCCTAATATAAATATTAATCTTCTTTCAAAATATGCCTCTTTTTACTGATATTATGCTAACTCAATGACTGGCGAACTTATATTAGGCGAAAGTGGCCTGTATCTGTAAATAGTAGTACCAAATGTATGGCGTTCTTAGTGGCCTCGAAAACGTGTAATAAAAGGGTGTACTTATATCATATGATATCAATGTTGAAAAGAGTTATTACAGTACAGTTGCGATAGTTTGGACCTACTGTATTCTGAATCACATGGTAATATGATATAACGACCCCCACGTGATTAAAAATGAAGTAACTTACAGTAGTTTAAATTGTTGAATTTTACTTGCTGTTTTTAAACCATTTTAAAGATATAAGCATTTCCTTATAGTCTTAAGTAAACTCAGAAGTTTTAACTAATATGTATCTAAATAGTTGATTTTTTCATTACTGTACAATGTACAGTAATGTACAGTACTGTACAGTGTACATGTCTAGCTTATTATGTTTATAAAATATTATAGTTTGATTTATTATTTCAAATGGTGATTTTATGGAATAATTAGCATTTTTTTCTCAAACCTTGACAGTCCGGATAATTTAATAGTCCGAACAGGCCCCTGAAAACAATATTCGGATTATCGTGACTGTAATGTAGGCTACATAATTTTTGCTGTTATTAAATATTATAATACTCCATGATGTCTATTGGCGAATGATTTACTCTGATGATGAAATCAGCTGGCTTCAACTGACAACACCAGCTGCAGTCAGACGTATTGGTACAATCTCATGAACTAGTAAATTTACATGACATAAAAAATTGTTTGTGTTAAGTATGCCTTGACAACAGTGTAAAGAAACATACAAGTTATTGGTGCCTAGGCTATTAGAAAGATGTGCATCAAAATTGTTTTTACAAATTGCAGCATTACTACAGAGCTGATCACCATGATAGGAGCCTGCAGCACCAACCAGCGACTCAGATTGAAAAGATTCAGATTGTCAGCCCATATATAAATATGTAAATAGTGACCATCCTTGATTTGATATGTTACTGTAATTTTGTATCTAATCAACCTTTAGTGTATATTTCTGAATTTATCATAATAATTGGCAATGATGACAAATTGAAGGTGTTGAATGGTTGTTAAACCTTTATGTAGCTCTGTGATAGGAGATTAGCCTAATACAAATTAACAAACCACTTGCTTAACACGAACAAACCTGATCTAGTTATACTGACAGAGCATGAATTAAAGAAAAATACTATATTAAATGCTACATTAACCGACTACCACCAAATAAGTGCATATGGTAGGGAAAAACATCAGAAGGGAGGAGTCGCAATATATTGTTGTGAACAATTGTCTGGTGAGGTGGAGAGTTTGAGCACTGAGGAATTAAGTAGTGAAATTATCTGCGAAGTAAGCACAGTTAAACTTAACAAAAAGAAGTCCCTCAGCATCCTTGGAATATACAGACCACCCGAATCTCATCTAGACAAAACCCTACACATTTTAGCGTGTACACTTGATAAACTCTCCAAGGAATGTTTGGATCTTCTCATTATGGGTGATGTAAATATTGATAACCTCATGGACTGTAGAGGAGAGAGAAAAGCCCTCAATGAATTGCTTGCCTCCTATAACATGACAAGACTGCCACTTTCACCAACAAAGATAACTGTACACTCAGAAACTTCAATAGATGCAGTTTGTAGAAACGTTGATACAACTTATATTGACGCAGTAGCTATCCATACTGGACTCTCTGACCACATGGGGCAGTCTTGCCATATTAGCTGTCCAAAACTACAGCCCACGACTACGCAAACCTCTCGTAGACATATAAATCAAGAACATTTGGGACACCTAAAGAGTCTCCTGAGTATGGAATCCTGGGAGGCATTAGAGCAGGCAGCTGATGTAGAAGAGGCATATAAATACCTCATTAACACCTAATGACAGCTTTGAATAATACCTGGCCTAGAAAAAAAATCCCGGAGACACAGAAGGAAAAAACCGACTGTAAACCGCACCAAAATAGTCCGATGATAGCTGTTACAAATGAAGTTCCCCTACTCACTTCTTGTTGTCAGATGTAGATTCCTTGAAAATATTAAAGCTTTGTCTAAACATATGTCCAGGTAAATAAACACCATAATTTGTTATTATAAACAAATATAAGTGTTTTGGTTATGTATATTTAGTTACATATACCTGATATGTGTATTGTTTTGGTTATCATAATATAATTGCGAATAAAAACAGCCATATGACTAGATAAATATTATTTAATAGTATTTTCTAAAGAATAAAAAATAATTATATTAAAATAATGCTATAAAAAATTACAAGATTAACACATAACATAGTTAATTTTACTATTACGTTTTAAAGGACTTTAAATAGTATCATATACAGTTGTTTTGTAAACAAAATGCCAATTAAATTGACAGTATTGAACATACGCATATTTGTTTTAGATGAAACACATCGTTGGGTGGTTCTCAGAAACGATTAGGCAACACCGCCTAAAATGTCATTGGACTATTTTCATGTGGTTTACATAAAATATAGTACCATTTAAATATAATATACAGTTTAAACCAGATGTGGTAGCAGACCTCAGTAACTAACCAAATTACAGGCACAAGTATTCCTGTTAGATGAGATATCTATTTTAGGAGTAAATAGTCTTGGGCAATACTCTTTAACAATTCTTCTTAGAAAAATACAAACAGGATCTTTTGCTTCAGAAAGAGTTATTAGATGCTGGAGTTTTGATTAGGTGGTGAGTTGTAGATAAGACAGTCAAATGCCAAAAAATATGCTGTGTACATAATATTTTAAGCAATTCAAAATTCTAACTGATCCTTGTCTTTATTAAAACATTGTATATTATAAATACGACTGTCAATCAGTATTACCATTTTAATCGCGTAATGCAAAGCATAAATTGATTAACGCTGCTTTAGCCTCTTAAACATTTAACACTACAAATAATATTTAAGATGCTGCTGGAAACAGGATTATTCTCATCCTCATTGAAGGAAAATTTTTTTGTATATATACCCCAAATAAAGAGATTAAACTGACGCCGGAAACTATAAGGCCATAATGATTTAGCCAATTATTTTCAAGGTGAGAATACCATTCTTAGTTATTCTGTTTTTTAACCTTAATAATGTAATGCTTGAGCACTCAACCATATCAAATCTCTTGTAGTTTCATGAACTTAGCACATGCTCGTTTATAGATTTTTGTCAATTAGACGATAATTGTCAATGACAGTGTTGTTAGTTCATTATGTTGAACTTACTTTTGTCAAGATTTTTACAAGATCAACGATTATAGCTTGATATCAAATTTGAGGGGTATGGAATATCTGGTTAGTGGTCAGAGAGATACACGATAGGCAGAGTACTTTTAGGTAAGCTTAAATATGTTAATGCAACCTATCAGAAGTCTTCAGAACTCTCATTTGGGCCCCTTATTTTTCTTCCTCTTAATGAACAAGCGGAAAAAACATTGGAAGTGAAATTTATATCAACTATTCATTCACTGTTTGTGGATGAAGTATTTTGTAAAACGGGTCAGCACAACAGGAATCCCTCTAACAGTCTTTAAATGTTGTGTTTTGTATGAAGCTGACTATGGAACTTAAATTCTTAAGCACCAAGTAATGAGTTTTAAGCATGGCCATGATTATACTATAAAATTAATTAAATCAGTTTAAAAAGAGGGTAAAAGTAAAAGACCTAAGAGTGATTGTGACATGTAGGCTACACTAAGTTCCAACAACCATATGATCCAAGAGGGACCACATTACAACTTTCTCTTTTGATACTCTACTGGCCAATTGCTCGTCCTTTTTTTGAGATATGGTTTAGTTAACTGGTCTTCTTACCAACTTGATTAGCTTGACACTAAAGTTCAGGAGCGGCCATAGCTAAAGGGCTAACACAATGGCTTGTGATGCAACTGGTCCGGGTTTGATTCCCGATAAGACCACTAACAGTTTTTGCCCTACCGCTCCCATGGTTCAGAAGTCACTTTAAGCCGATGTTACCCAGATTAAGTGTTAGAAAGGACCTCTTAGGATTAACTAGGAGTGGTAAAAAGGAACTTAACTTTTTTTAAATTAGATTCAGATTTTCTTTGTCAGAACGCTAGGGGCTAGAATTGGCTTATCATTTCTTGGAACCCTAGTTGCTATGGAAAGTCAATTTAGCCTGTAATCATTTCATCAAAGATTCCAGACCGTAGAGAGGGTAAGGCTGAATCCACAGGATCCTGACCTGGATACGACAGTGAAAAATAGATAGGTTTGTAACTACGTCAGAAATCATAAAACTGCATGTATGATATATTCATAGCTTAAAATTAAATAATTAACTATAAATAAATAAACGTCGAAAATATGTGGGGGTCCGTGTTTCATCTAGCTGATGGAAAGATTGCCACGGCTTTTGGTAGCCTTGTCTGATTCTGCTTTTTAAGATGTAAAATGGCTTTATTTATGTCCATGTATTCCTTATTCTATTTTATTAGGTGGATGAAAATATCAGAAGGAACAACAGTATATTATGCATTGGTTAAATTCTACTTCCAATATGGACTCGCCCTTTGGAGAGCACTTTCGGAGAAAACATGAATAGAATGCAAAAAAGATAAATTCTTATTTTTCAAACTTCCAGTTGTAAAGGCTGTCAAGAAGCCTTTAAAACTCTCAAGATCTGGGCAGTTGTTGCATTCTACATTGAGGCCGTTTCTTCTCCCCCAAGATGATGATTAACCAGCGTGATGGCTCAGTGACTAAAACTTCGGACTGCGGAAGGCAAGGTCCGTGGTTCAAATCTTCACTGATCCAACGATTGGTACTTCACTCGTTGAATAAAGTTCATGCACAGACCTGCAGGCCCATGTGAATTGGAGGGCGAAGTTAAAAAAAATATATACTACAAGTCATCATACGTAGGACATGTAGTGTACAACTGCTTACTCAGCAACCTTAAAGAACTGAGAGGGGAAATACCAAGAAATTTCTACATTTATGGCTTGAGAGAGACCTTTTTACAACCTAAACAAATTCTTTGAAGCTGCAAGAAAATTAAATTTAATATTAGACTGATTGTTTTAACTGAGTTAGAAATCATTTTAGTATTTATATTTGACACATATTCCATTCTCGATGATTTTAAGTGAAGTATATCTCAAGGAAATCGTTCTATGTCCGTATTCTGAAGGACGTTTGAGTATTACGGGACCAATGTGATGTCCAGGATTAGGTGACTCCGTTATTGTAAATAATAAATGGTGGTGTCTGTTGAAATGAATAAGTAAATAGATTATTTAAAACCAATTATATTGGTGCATACATTTACCAAGCTCTATCTCTTCAGATATGTTGTTTATGCATTACATAAAACACCTTAAAAACTTATCCTGTTGGTGAATGTTTCTATAATTTGTGTGTTCTGCGCATTTTAATTTTATTGTAAGTACACTATAAGACGTCATATAATATGTTCGTTACTCAATGGTTTTTATTTTGTCCACTTTGAAATTAGCTGAGTGTAACTAGATCTGGCAGTAACGTATGTTATAGGACTCAAATCTCAGGGCCCACCACCCACCAATACACTTGCGGTAATGATGACCCTCCCACCCACCTATACACACCCAGTGATGATGACTCACCCACCCATACACGTACAGTAATCATGGTACATTGTTCCCATTCCATTTGGATGGGCAGCAGTATGTGTCTACGTGAGGGAGTTTTCTCATCCTATGTTTCTTTCCATAAATTCATCTGATTTAAGCTTCATCATCAGCTCTGATTATTGTTCAGATTTGAGACGCCGAATTGTGTGTATTTTAAGGCAAATATGAATGATTACTTAAGCGTAGGATAAGTATGGATGACTTGTGTAGACTCGTTACTTACCAAGTTTGACAGCTCAGAAAGAACGATTTATTAATAGCCCATTAGCCAGGACAACAAAAGGACCTACAGCTTTATGAAAAATCCAAACCATGTATGTAGTATTGGTCTTTTTTTCATTTTGGCATAGTAGTTTATAAATAAACAACACAGAATAATTTGAAAAGAATATTAACGATACAAAAACAAGCAGTGAGAATTATTTTAGGATTGAAATGAAATAATAGTGTAAAAAATACATTCTCTGTTCTAGGATTATCAACTGTTTTTAGCCAATATGTAAACGAAACAATAATGTATGCCAAAAGTGTCAACTATCAAATCAAAGTGACATTACACATCCATATAACACTAAGAATCAAAAATTTATCAGCACCACTCATCATAACCTAAATTTTTATGATGAGGAAAAATCGTGTATTGGTATTAAGTTTTAAGAGCACTTCCTGACTCCATTAAGAATGAAAAAAAGCACTAAATTAAAAAATGGATTACGGAAGTATCTTGTTGAGAAGGCTTTGTATTCCCTCAATGAGTTATTCAATTGAATTGCTAAGAATCGTAGTCCTAGGTGTTATTTCTGTCATCGCACTACTTCAAGATAGTTATTTTTCAAGCAAAACAACACTGTTTAGTTTTTCACCTTTTGTATTTTAAATCAAAATATTGTTCTTTCGTTCTGGAATGATTTTGATTATGTTACATTTGTTACTTATAGTCATTTTTTGTTAAGTTTTGACTCTATTTGTGTACTTAATGTACTAATTATAAATAAAGGAAATTTTGTATTGTATTGTGTACATTGTATTTTTTGTGCCTCTTCTTAACTAATATAATTTTGTTCTTTTATTATTTTCTATTTGTTTTTTATAGCCTGAAACTGGAGACAAGGTTGAGGGAACATGTGATGCAGAAGTTGATATTGAGGATGAGCTTAAAAAAGAGGTGTCTGACTTGAAGTCTAGTCGACGTGAATGGAACAGATTCAATGTAGTGGACACTGGCGTGAAAAACAATATTTTTGTCAAAACTACGGTAAGAAAATAGTGGTACTTTTCTTTTGAAAATGTCCTTTTAATATGAATGTTTGGTTTATTATATAAGATGGTATGTAAGTTTGAATGTTTGTAATAAAATAACGATTGTTATTAAAGCAATGCAATTAGTTTTTCTTTAAAAAAATGAGAGGCTGATCTCTTTAACCTCTTCACTTTTCTCATTCCCCATAGATTATTGATTTGTGTGGGGAACTTATAAAACAGAGTAAGGGGAAGAACCGGTACAATGTAAGGTGAATATTACTGATAAAAACTAACAATCAAGGCCGGGATTCAAACCTGCGCTATCTCTAACCTAAACTCAAAGCCCTAATGCCTTAGACCGCTCGGCTGCTGGCTCTCCCAAAAGTGAATAAAACTAGTGTTTACTCTAGTAGCCTCTACTATACCCTGATTAATGAAGGAAAGTATCAGGTGATGCTTCGACCAATTTTCTAGTACTAACATCTACTTCAATACCTTTTCAAAATGTTAACTGTCATAGGTCTAAAAATGTCTTAAACTCAGTGTTTAAAAAACAGTTAAAGAATTTTTTATCACATGTTTCAAATATTTTTTTTATGTACAAGGTAAATTTATATACAGAGTTATGTTAAATAAAACACAAATTTCAATTCATTCCTCGTGTTTAGTAAAGCAGGACTTGGAAAAGAAGCTTCAAGACAGTTTTTCTTTTAAACGAGGGGCAGTTCAGTTTCTTACGTACAATATATCAAAATCAGAAACTCCTAATTATAATAGTTTTGTAGGTTATTATTTTTTTATCCTCATGTTAACTTAGTTGTTAAAAGTTGTACAGTAAAGAAATTTTCATGGTGCGTTCAATTTTGTTTCAGCTTGAAGATCCCGTTAAACTTGCCTTTTCAATAATGAATGATATTGCAGAAACAAAAAAACAAAAAGGCAGATTCCTTATGAGAATTGTTCCTGTGGAAGTGACCTGCAAGGTAAATCAGATTATATTTAATGTGTTTATGTTATTTACATATTAGCCCCGTCAGAGATCTTCATTTCAAAAAGGAATTTCACTATTAGATTGTTTTTTATTAACGCATTTCAACAAGATTTATTCAAATAATTGTGACTTGTAGCTGTGAAAAGAAATATATTCACTCTTGATAATGTATTCAGTGATCAATATTCAAATGAAAACAAAATGTGTAAGATTTTATGATGTTTCCTACAGTTATACTTTAGTTATTACACTCATTCGCCTCTCAAATTCGCCCATATCTTAACGATCGGTATCTTATGAATGAGTAATGAATATTATTAATAATCTCTTCAAAGTCACAGAGTTTTTATGGCTTATTTTATGACATGACTGAATTAAGAAAGTACATCTGACATTTATCTGTCTTGCTATTCATAATTTCAAACACAGACCGAACTACGTTGTCTGTAATCCATATTGATTCTAATAAGGACAATGGAATATTTTCTTTTGCTGAAAACGCTTGATTTATAAAAGCATTTATATCAGTTGTATTTGTAACGAGTTAAGTTTTTTTTTTTTTTTTTTTTTAGTGGCCTGATAAAAGCACAGGGAATTTCCATACTTTTTCAAAGAAATATGCACGAATTAAGGGATAAGTTATTAAAAATTCAATACTGAATATTGGAACAGCTGATTTACAGCTGGTCAGAAATGTTGACAGACAATCTGTTGAATGACTTGTCAGTGCAGGTCTATTACCTTGAGCCTATTCATCTCACTAGGTATTTCCAAAATATTAAATTTAAGTTTTTAACTATAAAATCAAGGTTTGGTTTTAATTTTTATAACATATCTGTATCACTAATATAAAACACCAATACAACCAATTTCATAAGGTTGAAATAAAAAAT
>JAQJVL010006095.1:0-31043 GCA_035578905.1 Stictocephala bisonia
AAATGGCTTGCGAACAGCGCATGCACGACATATGTTGTCCCCCACCACGCACATATAATCTTAGTACAGTCACTGCTAGAAGTATGGATCTGTCATTAAAACAATGATGCCACTTGCCACAGTGTTTACATTAGATCTTATATTGTATTGTTTAAACAATTGAGTTATATTTATAGCCCAGTCAATAAAGGTAAAAAAATGCCCTTTGTCGCAACTAATTAGGGGAAAGCTGAATTTTTGCAGGGTGTTAGTATACAAGGTAAACAATAAAAAATGACAAAGTCCCGACCCCCACCCCTCTTGCTTTCCCCCCCACTCCCTCCCAAACATCGCAAGAGCAGTACTTTGGTTAAATACTCATAGCTCAAACACTAATAAAGTTACAGACGTGATTCTTTTTTTATATTACACCTAACAATATGGCAAACAAATTATGTATTTATAAGTTTTATGTGTATAGCTTAGTTTAACCGTAATACTGATATACATGCAAAAAATGTCTCTGCTAATTACAAAAACTTACTTTAACCAATTATATCATTTTATCCTTACATTGTGGAAAGAAATGTCTTCAGCAACACGTATAGATAATTTAATTAGCTTCAATATGATGGGTCTAGTCAAGCTATTTAATGATGTAGTTGCTTTATAGAGAGCGATTAAACAGTAGTGGACTCTGCACCGCCGGCGCGGCGCCGCTCCTAGCAGTGACTCATCAGGCGAATGGCTGTCTCCATGCGTCGGACTGCATGTTGTAACTTGTTCGTAGACAGTCCTTAGTACGTATCTTGTTGAATACTGTTTCTGGAATTAAGACGAGATCCATAAATTACTTGCTAATGTCTATTTAATAAAGGTACATTCTACATGTAGGTGAAATTATACCAGACCTAGCAACATTAAAGCAGCATTAAAAGCGCAAAATGCAGAACCTTCTACACCGCAGCACTTTCTCAGAAAATTAGACAACACATTTGATTTCAACCATGATTGTTTGTTATGTGGAGAACGTGCGGTTTTTGATGCTTAACTTCCAATATAAGTACCGAACCAGAATTCACGAGGTTTCAACTATTGAAATAAAGCAAATGCTCCTCAATGCTTGTGATGTTAGGAGTGATGATTGGGCTTGTAAAGTTAATTCTAGGCTTTTAGATGGTATTGATTTAGTTGCCGCTGAAGCCCGTTACCATGGGCAATGTTATAAGAACTTTTGTAAACCTAAAAGTAGTGAACAAAAGGTAGGACGGCCATTATCAGCAAAGTCTACAGATCAATTCAACCTGCTTGCCAATTACCTTGAAAACGACAATGAGTGCCAGTATTCACTGAAAGAGTTACGAGAGATTTTAATTAAATTAAGTGGTTCTGATATAGACTATACTGATTATCATCTTAAGTCAAAACTTGTAGATTTTTTTAAAGATAGGCTAGTTGTGCATAATTTATCTGGAAAGAAAAGTATTTAAGGTATGTCACATACTAGTCACAAAGTTTTAGATTCTTGGTACAAAAACAGAGAAACCAGTACTGAAGAAGAACGCAAAAGAATTGTTAGAACAGCGGCAGAAATTGTTAGGGAAGACATCCAAAAAATTAATTATGACTGTGGAAAGTATTCAAGTGAAAAGGAAGTAAGTACCATATCAAATGATTTGATTCCTGAAACATTGGCACTTTTTACGTCTACAGTGACCAAAAACGAACTGAAAACTCGAGCTCTGACATAAGTAAAAAACGTTCTGTGATAAACCATTCAATAATGTCCGCTGTAAGACCAAGGTCCTTCCTATCGTCAATACAAACTTCTTTGTCTCTATATTTAAATAGAATGTATGGGTCAAAACATTTGATTGAGGTACTTTCTGCGCTGTTTTTGGGTGGCACAGCGCTATAGCCGCTACTGTTTAATCGCTCTCTATGAAGCCATAATGTCAACGGTAAGCAATGTTAGATACATCATTTTAAAGCTACGTTTTGTTGAACATGTTTCTTTCCACAATGTAAGGATAAAATGATATAATTGGTTAAAGTAAGTTTTTGTAATTAGCAGAGCATTTTTTGCATGTATATCAGTATTACGGTTAAACTAAGCTATACACATAAAACCTTTAAATACGTAATTTGTTTGCCATATTGTTAGGTGTAATATAAAAAAAGAATCACGTCTGTAACTTTATTAGTGTTTGAGCTATGAGTATTTAACCAAAGTACTGCTCTTGCGATGTTTGGGAGGGGGTGGGGGGGAAAGCAAGAGGGGTGGGGGTCGGGACTTTGTCATTTTTTATTGTTTACCTTGTATACTAACACCCTGCAAAAATTCAGCTTTCCCCTAATTAGTTGCGACACAAAACCTTCATTGACTGGGTTATTATGTATTCTTAGTGGTTTCAATAATTGCCAGTTTCACCAACATGATTCAATTTCTTCTAACCATAGTTAAAATAACCTCATTGATTTCATATGTTTTGTACGTGGCTGTACCTTGCAGTTTACTGCCACTGGAGGGGAACTGTGGTGGGAGAAGTAAACATTCTCTCTCCTCTAAGCGCCATTTAGTTTGGGTTCATGAGTAAAATCGAACATACAAAAATGCATTTGGTGAGGCTATGACTATTAATTGTTCAAAGTTCTTTATTGTTAGATTTGTCAAAAAATAAACACTCTCAGTTTTGAAGATAGTTCATTTGTAATGTAAGTTTATACACATTTAAGTGTGTGTATATGGAAAATTATGCCATTTGTCTAGACTGAGTTGTAAACAGTCAATAAATAATGTGCTTTTATTTTTAATAGTGCTATAAAGCTGTAATCAATATAAATAGTACAAATTCATTAACTTCTCAATTACAAAATAATCTGTACCTTAAGGAAATAGGCAATAAAATATGTTAATATTTAATTACTTTATTATTTAATGTACTATTATATTTCCATTGCACTACTTAATTTTTAAGTCCCGATTAAGGTGTTAACAAGTATTGTAAGGATATATTTTAGGTTTCTTGTTAGCAACTTGATATTTCCATCGTATGGAGTTTCAACTAAAGACTGTTTGTTTAAGAGCTTGATGTGAACACTGTACGTCTGTGTATTTAACTCACGCTTTGTTCACAGAATAGTGATACAATATACTATTCGCGTTATGACAGAATAGTGATACTTTCAAGTCATAATATTCCTTTTTAAGTTAATATTGTTTTTCCATACTTACTGAAAGTACTAAAATAATTGTTATTTAGTAATTTATAGTAAAAAGTAAATTTCTTTCTGACTTATTTAACCGAATATTGATTCTGCACTAACACTGAGGTAATAACAAGTTTGATAGGAACAATTTTGATGAACAAAATATTGAAAACCGTATTGTTGGAGTGTCAATAACACCAATATAAACATATAAACATTACTTGTTCTCCTCGCCATAACGCTTAAATACTCTCTAACTAGCGACAATGTTGAACAATATTGAATCTCTTGAACTTGATGACAGTTCAATCACGTACACCGAACTTAATTAAGGATCTACTGGGAGTTTAAATATGCCAGCTAAAGTATATTTTAAATAAATTAAAAATAATGTTTCCTACTTAACCGAATAAAATTATTACGTCTTCAAAAAGTATTCATCGAAATAGAAAATGCTTAGTGCCACAGGGAACTAAGTACAAGAATGAAAGTTATCTTATATGGTGAACCATGATAAAGTATTATTTTATATAAGTCATTATTTATAAACTTATACTTTTCTGTATTTTGATAATAAACTATTAGAAAAGCTTGTTCTGGATGTCTTGCTTTACTTGGTTACTGTTAGGAATGATTTGATTGCTGGTCTCTTTATTTCATGTATAATCTCCTAGCTGAAACTAATCTAACTATCTGAAGGCCCAGCATAAAGCTAATAAAATAGATAAGTATTATTATGTAAAGCTCGAGGGTTTCATCAATCTAGGAAAGAAAGATATGTTTTTTAAAGTCAATAATAAGTTTGGTTGACCGTGTTGACTGAGAAAAAGGATGAAACAGATCATGAAAAAATTGGATACCACAAAACATGCTGGTTAAATAATATGTGAGAGGGGTCTTTATTTCTTAGGGTGTTATAAAGTATTGCTCTTCATAAAATATGGAAGTTGAAACGGCATTGTGGATTTATTATAATCCATTCTGGACTGGAGCGAAAAAGATATGCTCAGTACTGCCTTACAACTCCGAAGTATATTAAAACAATAAATAAAACCAAACGTAATAAAACAAGGGTGAAAAATATATAACTATAGTCCATTAAAATGTCTATGACTCTACAAATACATACATTCAAAAAAATTCATGGAAGAACATATTGAATGGAATATGTTAATACTAAAAGAAACATCCATTAATTAAAGTACATAGTGTGTTAAACATCGTTGGGTCGTATGGAGTATGATGAAGCCAACAGCCACAACCAATCTGACCTTTCAAGTGCTTACTTTGAACTATTTTTGATGTTGGGCAACTATTTTAAAGCAAGATAGTTGAGTGGTCCCATTAATTGGATTTGTTACAAAATGACACTGCATCTGACATCTATATGTCGTTATTTTTCGATTATCATGACGGGAAACGTAAGGCGTCTTTATTTTTTTAGCTACAGAAATAATTCATGGAGTTGTATATGGGATATATTTAAAATGAATACTTTCCGTTTAAAATGTTGTACAAGTATATTGAAAATGCGTTTAAAATACTCAGGGTATTCATAAATAAATAAGTTAAAGAGAAATGTAATAAGAAATACTAAAATATGAGGTTTTCATATTTAGAGAAATATAAAATGAGTTAACAACTAAGGAAGGAAACAGCTCAGCACTCGTCAGTCTCGTCTTCGGCTCCAATGGAACTATGTATACTATGTAGTATGTAGACTAGCTACGCTCGTTGGCGGTTATTACAAGAGAAACATCATGTATCTATGCACATAATGTTATAATGTTAATAATTACCACAACTATAAACGGTTTTACTATAGTACACTTTCTATCGTTTTATGGTAAACTGTAAATATAACAGTGAAACACTCTAAATGTTGTGTAGGTTAATATTATTTTAATAAATAAAGCAAGTAATAAAGCAAGTGTTGTGAAAAGTGGTGGAAGTTAATTCAACGAATAGGTTAGAATAGGTTAGCGGGAGACATTTCTTTAGAAGAAAATGTATGTATGATGTTTGTTTTCAATAATTGTTTCATTTAAAGACCAACTGCATTCTATAATGCAATAATAGATTAAAATAGTAACAAAAATAAAGTGTATTAGATTTATGATTATATGCTTTATAGGCCCTATGTAGCCTAGGCAAAATATAACTCATTTAAAATATTTTAGGTCCACTAATATAAATTTTAACTGCAGATATTTAGATACTTTAGAATTGCAATTGTTATATCTACCCAGACCTATTCTAGATATGCTACTTTGGGCACAAAACCAAGTAAGCTAATAAAAATTAACCCTCAAGCTGGCATTCTCTGGATATTAGGTGTTATAAGCCTACTCTGTACTGACTTGCTCGGTAGGTTATGCCATTAAGTCTACCTAGCCTATGATTGTCAACTGTAAAAGAAACTGTGGTTTGAATCTTTGAACTTTTTGAACTGTGATAACTAAATCTGTGATAACCTAAATGTAGACTGTGATAAATTTTATTGTGATGTTTATTTATTTTAAATCTAAGAACGTATTTTATGAGCAAGACTAGCCTAGGCGACTACAGCAAACTTATAGGAACGATGATATATTGCATGGTGGAAATGTGAGAAACCTTTTACTCGGACTGCAACGATACTGTAGAATACTGACTGATATAGCCTAATTTAGCAGATGTTAATTTATAAGTCTTGTGGTTACTAACTTAGCGGACTGTCATAGCCTAGCTTGCTAAGCAGCTTGGCACAATGACTAAGCCTAAGCACGACAAAGTATTCCCATGTGGGAGCTGTAAGGCAGCAGTCTCCGAAAGTTGTAATGCAATACAATGTGATTATGACTGTGATATGTGGTATCATGTTGAATGTGCTAATCTGAGCCTAGGTGAACATAGTAGGCTAGTCGATAATGACGAACAATGGATTTGTGGAAAATGTGTTATGCTAAAGAGTAATAATCTATTAAGAAGTGAAATTGAAAATCTAAACAAGATGATAACATTACTAAATGATGATGTGCAAGAGTACAAGAGTCTTTATGAGGAGTCAAAAAAAAACAAAACACAATTTTGAATTAATTGTGTTTGAAAAGGGAAGAGGAAGCTGTCATACTAAGGAAGGCCTACAAAGTTCCTCAGACATAATGTAAGCAGGCCAACATCACTACAAATAAATAAAAGTGAGAGTGATGATCTAGGCCTACAGACACTTAACTTAAGTGAATTCCCGTATCTGCCTCTTCAAAATAGATTTACATGCTTGTCCATGATCGAAACGAATGAACATGATTCCGACATTAGTCCAACCAGATCTGAAGTGGGTCCTGCCTATACAAAACGGCCCAGAGAGAAAAGAAGAAGATCAGCCTTGTCATTGAGGGAAAATGTCAATCTCCCAGCAGTCTGCAGAGAGGAGAACTTCGGGAGAAGGATACCTGTGGAGAAGAATGCAGCTCCTGGTGGCAGAGGATCTGGCTTGGGGACCAGTGGGGAGAAGACGGAGGAAGGACCTGATGTACCGGTAGTAGTGAACAGCACACCTAATCGAAAAGCTACGGATAATAAGAAAAACCAAAAGAAAATATTTATTTTTGGAGACAGTCATGGTAGGGATTTAGCTTTTTATTTACAAAACTTGGTAAGTACTGATGAATTTAATATTTTTTCTTTATGTAGGCCTAGTGCAAAAATCTTTGATGTTATTAGAGATGCCGAGGACTTTGTAAAGGATATGACTATGGTAGATTTTGTAGTAATTGTAGCAGGTAGTAATGATGTGAAAGTAGGGCTAAAAACTGTTCTTACCAATAAGGTAATAGAAAAAAATCAGGTACATAAGCAGTAAAACTAATATTGTATTTGTTGATTTGCCGCAGAGGTATGATAGGTTAGATTTAGCTAATGATGTGCACTGGTGTAATTTTAATCTCTATAGGGACTCAACGACAAAAGATAGTAGATTTATAGAACTTAGCTACTTTGATAGGAATATGTTTACTAAGCATGGACAGCATCTGAATAAGAAAGGGAAAATAGTTCTCTGTAAAAAAATAATGTGTATTATAGATCATATTGCTAATGGTTTTGAAGGTAATTTAGAATGCAGTAGTTTTTTTTAATAAATTAGACAGCCAACCCTCAGGGCAAACAGTAAAAATCCAGGGCAAGTGCCTGAATAGTGAACCCAAACCTAGTACCAGTAGGCCTGCTAGCAATCAAACCTTTTCGCTTAACATACTACAAGCTAATGTACAGTGCATCAGAAATAAAGTCACAGAGCTGGAGTATCTAGCTGAGACTAACAACATAGATATAATTTGCATAGCTGAGCATTGGTTGGAAAATAATCAAGTAAAGCTATTTGTTCCAAAAGACTTTGTTGTTGGCGATATAATGTGAAGGACCCTTTCAAAAAATGGGGGAACCTCAATTTTGGTAAGAGATCAAATTAAATTTTCCAAAGTCGATTTAAATGAGTTTCACTCAGAGGGTAATATTGAACTTAGTGGTATTAAATTGATAACAGACAAAATAATAGTCTTTAGTGTTTACAGATCACCAAAGGGTAATATAAACACTTTCTTTTTGAATTTTGAATTAGCTGTGCAGAAAATCTTGAAATTTAATAGTGGATATAAAGTGGCTATATGTGGCGACTTTAATATTGAAATGGCTAATAATGACAAACCAGAATCAAAAACATTTCTAAACTTGTTGAGAACTTTAAATTTACATTGCAGGACCAAAAATCCTACCAGATTAATTGCGTGTATTGATAACATTTTAGTAAATTTCCCAAAATCATGTTTTGAAGTTGAGCAAATTAATGGATGCTTGGCAGATCATGAACCACTATTGCTAAAGATGAAGCATATTTCTAACTCTAGGCCTATAGCCAGCAGAGGCAGAGAAAACAAAACATGTGTAAGAAAACAAAATAAAGAACAATTAGACCTTTTTTCTCAGTGTTTGCATAGTGAACAATGGGACATTATTTCAGATTATAAAAACAGGGTAATAAATTTAGCACATCAGCTGGTTCAAACAGTATTCCACTTGATCCAGAGACTACAAACAACTATTTCATTAACTCTGTAAAAGAATTAGGCAATAGTTTAGACCCCACAAATGTATGCCCAACAACTTTAATGGATCAAAAGCTAGAAAAGAAACACAATTTTTATTGGAATGAAATTACACCTGAGGATGTAGTTAGAGTGACATCTAAATTATCAAACTCAAAGTCAACCAATTATGTTGGATTTTCAAACTTTGCCTTAAAAAATATAATTCAATATATATGTAAGCCGCTGGCTTTTGTTTTTAACCAGTGCTTATTGCACGGATATTTTCCAGACCTACTTAAAACAGCGAAAGTTATTCCAATCTTTAAGAAAGGTGACAGAGATCAACCTCAAAATTATAGACCCGTATCATAGTGACTATATTTTCTAAAATATTTGAATCCCTAATTTTTAATCAAATGAGTTTCTTTTTTGAGTCGAACAAATTAATAAATAATAACCAGTTTGGGTTCAGAAGGGGCAAGTCAACCACTCAAGCAGTGCTTAAAATTGTTGAAGAGGTTCTAAAGGCATTTGAAAACAAAGAATCTGTGTCAATGTTGCTATTTGATCTAACCAAGGCATTTGACTGCATACCATTTGATATCCTGATTAAGAAGTTGGAGTTCTATGGTGTCACAGGCACTGAGTTAGAAATGTTTTAATCCTATCTTAAAAACAGAAAACAGTTTGTTAGTATAGATGACAACAACTCTTCCCTTAAGGAGGTGTCAACTGGTGTTCTGCAAGGATCGGTTCTTGGACCTTTCTTTTTCATAATTGCCATAAATGATTTTCCATTTAATATTGATATCGATTCAGTATTATTTGCTGACGATACAACTGTGTTTAAAGCATGTAGAGAATTAGAATGCTTAATTGACTTTATGACAACAGCAGAAAATTCTGTTCTAAATTGGTTTTCAGTAAATAAACTTGTTTGTAACCAGGAAAAAACTCAAAAACTTATGCTTAGTTTATCCCAGGATTGTGAACCTGATACGGTTAAATTGCTTGGTATTCACTTGGATTCAAAGTTAAATTGGGAGACACATATAAATAAGACTTGCAATAAATTAGCACGTGTTAATTATTTGTTTTGGAAGCTGAAGCCATTAATAAGAGAGGAATACCTAAGAACAGCCTACTTCGGCCTTTTTCAGTCGCATTTGTCTTATGGCATTTTGCTCTGGGGCCATTCTTCACATACCCATGAATTACTTTTGATGAAAAAAAAGATTGTGAGGGTATTATCTGGAACTGGCCCAGTTGAACATTGCAAACCTCTTTTTATCCAACAGAAAATTTTAACAGTCATTAACCTTTATATATACAACACTCTTTTACACACAAAACTTAATGCTCATGATTTTATTAAAAGAAAAGACATACATGGATATGCCACCAGGTTTTGCTCCCAAATTGATATTCCACAACATAGATTAAGCAAGTCTGGTAAATGTCACAAAATATTGGGTATACAATTTTTTAACAAACTTCCACAGGAAGCTTATAATGCTAGCATAAATAGTTTTAAGACCTCCTTATATGAATGGCTAATTTTAAATCCATTTTATACAATATCTGAATTTTTGGAAAGTCATGTGGCAATTGGATTTAAGTAGGCTAGGCTGTTAGTAGTTAAGTTCTATTATATTCTTGTATTTGTGACGGCTCCTATTCCTGTACAAAAGGTCAATGGAAATAAAGTATCTTGTATCTTGTAAGCATTGCTATTTTATACCTTAGAGGCATAGTTAAAGACTCCTAAATATTAATTTCACCAGTTTTGAGTTCAAATCTAAGAAAATATAAACTCGACACGTTGAATGTATTCCAATGAACGTTATTTTATATTTTGGTCTTAACTTAAATTAACTTAACTGTACTTAACTTAATCAATGCCCGTAGATATAATTTGGTACCAATAATAGGCTAAATTTTAAATGTAACCTGTTAGACTCACTATGTAACCAATAAATACTTATTTCATTTATCATATCATGACTTTACAGGATAACAATACTTCATGAATAATAATGACTCTTTCTTTATTATTTTTTATATAGCGATTAAATAATAGTTGTGTGTCCTACATCCAAAACAGCCCTTACCTGAATGTCTCACTTCCTTTCTGTGTGAATATTTTTATTTATTTAAAATTAAACTGTAATATGCCGTAATTACAAATACACTGACAATATTTTTCGCCTATAAATGTGTTATTATCAAACAAAGAATAAATTCTTGGATTTGCATTCTTCATATTTATTCTTCCTACTGACAAACATGTGCTTTACAAGCTAAATGAAATTAAAAAGAGCCAATTGGCTCCCCTGGAAATCTCCAGAAATTTCAGGGAGGAAGAGATAGATAGAGTGATTTCCGTTACAACAGCAGGGAACGCAGCCGGTCTTGACGGTATCTTTCCGGAATTTCTTATGCATGCTGGTAGTAAAGTGAAACAATGGCTTCAAACTGTCTACAATTAGATACTAGCTACAGGCAATTTGCCAAAATCATTTAAGCGTTCAAAAGTAGTAGCTGTTCTGAAGCCTGGCAAAGACCAAGAACGAGTGGAAAGTTACCACCCTTAGTTCTTAGTGTTTGTCATACGTTGCTCAAAAAACTGTTATACAACAGAATATCATCCATTATTGATCCTATGTTCCAGTTGAGCAGGCTGGTTTTCACTTTGGCTGAAGTTGTTGCGTCCAGGTGCTGGCTCTGACATCATTTATTGAGGATGGGTTTGAAAACAAGTAAAAACCATTTGGCAGTTTATATTGATCTCACAGCGGCTTATGAGACAGTATGAAGCAAAGGTTTGTTATTAAAATTCTACAGCCTCCTTCCCTGTACTTTTCTTTTGCGACTTCTTGAGTCAATGCTGAATAAAATTGCGAATGTGAATAAAACCATGCTTACATCCTTCCCTGGTTTATCATTAAGAAATATCTAACCTCCAGACTATTGCAAACTCCACTCTTCGTATGGAGACTTCCACGGTCGATATTCAAGCTATTTACACAATCGTAATCCGGGTTGGACCGTGTCTGGTTATTATGTACACTATGTACAAATTGCCGACGTTTCGAGCACATTGCAGCACTCATCTTCAGGGCGACACACTCTGCTACTCGATCCTGAAGATGAGTGTTGCAATGTACTCAAAACGTCGGCAATTTGTACATAGTGTACATAATAACCAGACACGGTCCAACCCGGATTACGATTGTGTAAACAAACTCCACTGTTTACATTCCAACAACTGTCAAAACCTTTTGGAAATAATTGTTTACAGTTGAACAGCTGTTCGGTTTGGCTTATTTAAAAATATTTCTGTCATTCTTATGGCCGTAAAACGTACTTTGAGGGCCTCCCACACCCTTTAGGGTAAAAATATTCATGATTAAGACCTATTGCACAACTACGGGCACAGGCAAATTTTTAGACACCTCAACCGTTTTAATAGGTCAAGAAATAAGAGATGAGTTACGTTGATAAAAAACGGCTTCACGTATTATATACAGGGTGGAAAAAATATGGAAAGGCTTTCACAACAACAATTTTTTTCATAGATAATTTGATAATTTAATTTAGAGTAATAATTGTGTTCCATAAAGTATAATTTTGTATCAAAATAATGTACTTAATACCGTTAAATAGTGGGGAAATAATATTGTTCAAATTAGTTACTTTAAAATAAAAATTATCGCTACTCTGGAAAGCATAAACCTTTCGAAATCCGGTTTGCGCAGCGCAGCGAGTGACGGGGTTGACAAGCGAAGCGTGCAGGAGTGTCGCTAGTAATAAATGAACCAATGAATATATTATTTTCTCTAGTAAATGTATTTTTCTTTGGGTATTTATGGTTTTATTGTTGGATTTCCTAATTTAAAAAATAAGTTCCTTTTTACTTTATAAAACATAAATTTAAATGTATTTTGTATGTCCAACAATATTTTATCGAAATTTAAGATGCCTCCACGTTTTTCTTATAGATTTTGTAAGGCCTATTTTACTAAATCCTTAATACCAAGTTGACTTCCAGACAATACTGCAGAACTAGTCTACAATCTGCTTCAGTAAATATTCCAGATAAATCAGTCCGGGCAGTGTTTACTAAGAGAGGTCAGCCGTGATCGCCAAGAACTTTAAATGTGATTTACGGAAGACGATTGCCTCGTTTTATTCAAATAAAATAAACAGGTACGATTTCAAGTTTATTTTATTTTTGGGTGCTTTAGAAGCTTTTAATTTTTTTCTAAGAGTTATTAAAGTTTTGTAACTTTACTGTAAATTGTATATTTTCTTTCCAGTAAATCTAATAATAATAGCTGAAAACGAAAACTTGCAATATGATTTGTATTCTATAGTGAAATCGTTAGTTTAAGTAAGCAATAAGTAACCAATTATGAACCAATTTAGTAATATATTTATAGCTGTATTTATTGGTTTTCAATAAATCAATTTGAACTTCAATTGAAAAATATTTATGCCTTAATTAATCATTCAATTGAAGTAAATACTAAAACATTACTTGGCTGTTTATACAATTATTTAATTTTTAAGTAGTTACCTCTTTCGCATCCTATTATTTATGTTATTTTACCATAATATATTATCACTACCAATTGTATACTGGTTTAAATAATTGTGTTGATAATGGTTTGGAAATACTTACATATTTTCCTTTATTTATTCACTCTTTTGTCATAATTGCACTATCGTTACGTTTCCATTGCCGTAACAAGAGAATTTGTGAGAATTTCATAGTATTTTGAGAGATAGTAACTAGATCATATAGAATATTTATTTATAACGCTTATTTGTGAGTAATATGATTCTAGTCATACAAAATGTATAAAAAATTACTCTTCTAGAAGTCAATAAACTATTCTGCACATTCTACGGTCATAGATTCTTTCCCATTTTTGTACTGTATTGAGCTGATATGAAGTGTATAAAAGCAAATTAATTTAATTCAATCAAATATTGATTACTGTTGAGACCCATCCCCCCACCAAAGCTGGTAAGCGTGCCAACCGGGGGATGGCTCAAAACAAGTCGAGCGATGGGATCACGGGTGGCAGTTAGAGGGTCAAAATAACACTCGGCAGCTGAGCAAAACTAATTTATTACAAGAAACATCATTTAATAAATCAAAACGGCAGAAGGCCACAATCTAAAATTTGCACTTAAATAAATAACAAAACACACAAAAGCTACAAGAACAACAAACTCAACAAATACCAAAATTAACAAATTAACAACTACATGGCCTATCTGCAGCCTAGCCTGAGACACCCCAAAACGTAAGAAAAATTTAATAGGCCCCGACTAAAAGTGAAGAAAATAATAAAATTTTTGGTATCACCAATTACACCGGCAATTTGGCCCGCATCCCTTGATTCCACCGGGCCAGGGAGTAAGCCGGAATCCCTGGGCAGCTCCGAATTAAAAGTTAAGCAAAAGCACCATAATCCCCTTTTGGTGAAAGTTTAAAAATTAAATAATTTAAAAGAAAATATAACACGGTACCGTTCTATTATCCCCTGACATCAATAATACACTACACGAAAAATATAAATAACAACTAGGCCTAAACATATAAATAAATAACAACATGGTTTAACAATGGGGACCTAACCAATATAAAATTTAAAAACTATAACAAAAATAAACTACGTAAAGATTAACCATAACAAATAAACTAACTAAATAAATAACAATAAATATAAACTTTTCCTTTTTTTTTTTTTTTTTTTTTTTTTTTTTTTTGAGCATTTTAAATATATATCTCTGGCAATGTCCCCATGGCTGTTTCATACACTCTGTCCAAAGTTAGGCCTAGGCCACATACAGTTCCATAAACATTTGTTTTTTTTCTTCTTTTATATTTCATGATTTTTTCTTTTTATTTCTTTTTTTCTTTAATATCACCAGAACCCCTCAGCTCAGCCGCCGGGAAAAAAAATGGACAGAACTGACCTGAGGACTGAAGAACTCTACCCAAAGCTGTAGAGAGGGTAGCGGGCAAAACAGGCTCCAGCATGGTCCTCAGGCCAGGCTAGCAGAGCAGATGGTCGACAATCCCCGGACGGCAGGCCGAGGGCTGAACGTCCCACTCGAGGACCCTGGAGTTTTGGAGTCTCTCAGCCGAACATAGTAATCTCAGCAGGCAGAGCCAAAGACAAAATGACGGCCAACCTGAAAGACGAAGGCTCCAGAGAAACTAGAACTACTCGAACAATCTAGAAGACGGCCAACCTGACCGAAGCTGCTGGAAACCGGAACGAAACGGAACTGGGCCAACGGCTACCAACTACGCGAAACGCAGGGCAAAAACGAATCTCAGGCAGCCTGGCAGACAATGACGAAAAAAAACGAAACTGTACCGGTCCAAGACCCGGTACAACCTCCCTCTGCAAACCTCAACACACCCAGGCAGGGGAGCAAACTCGGTACCTCAGGGAACCACGAGAAGACGAAGACCTCCGAAGAGTGGTGTTCCAAGGACGTCCAAGAGAAACTACGAGGGGAAACCCCTCGAACAGGGAGCGAACTACCCTGACTGTCGGGCCCGACAAGAAAAAAGAGAGAAAAAGACTCTCTCAGAACAGCCACCTAGGGCGCAGAGGTGATCAATCTCTTTGCCCCAAGAAACCCCCAGGAACACCAACTCCTGGACCAACCGTTCCCCGGAAAGCCTTAAGCTGGGACACATGGGCTTTCCTAAACACCCTGCCTGACTGGGGATCAACCAGCAGAGCAGTCACCGGTGACAAAAACCTGTCGATGCGGTGGGGACCAGACCACCGATAGCACAACTTTGCAGCTCTTCGTTCCGCGGCCGAACTGACCGGGTGAGCCTGACAAAGAACCAGATCTCCAACCTGAAAAGGGTTAGGAGTACGACCCTTATCATACCTCCTCCTCACTCTCTCTCTAGCACGTAGCAGGTTGCGCCGAGCAGCCCGCCACGTGGACACTACGTCAGTGGCACCTGGCGTAGGTAGAAGATCCTCTAGCCTCCACAAGTTGGACAAAGGGTTGTTAGGAGGGTAGCCATGTAGAATCTCGAAGGGAGTGGCATTGTGACTCTCATGCTTGGAAGAATTAAAAGCAAGCTGGAGCCAAGAGAGACTCTCATCCCAGGTGTTCTGCTTCTCAGCATGGAAGGTAATAAGGGCAGACCGAAGATTGCGGTTGAACCGCTCTGCATGAGAAGGCTGTGGGTAATAAGGAGAGGTAGTCACATGCCTGATACCATTGCCAAAACAGAACCTACGAAACTCATGGGAGGTAAACTGGCTACCGTTGTCGGACACAAGAGTGGAAGGCACACCAAAGTGCTGGAAGAGTTGGGACTGGAGAGCACGGATGGTGAGCTTAGCCGTGGCACTCCGAAGTGGGAAAAGCCAAACGAACTTCGAGAAAGCATCCACACAAACAAGTAGGTAGGAGCTACCTGACTTGCTACGGGGAAAAGGACCCACGTAGTCGATGAACACCTTCTCAAAAGGACGCTCGGCCACCTCAGAAGATAACAACCCTAACCTTGCATTCTGACTAGGCTTGCTGAGAGAGCACAGGTGACAAGCCCGCACTCTGCCAGCAACATCCCGGTCCATGCCCTTCCAGATGAAGTACCTACGAATCTTAGCGATGGTCTTATGAATGCCAAGATGACCGCCCACAAGAGAAGAGTGATAATACTGAAAGACCATCGGTACTAGATGACTAGGCAGCACTACACGGGGTTCACCCCTCTGTCGAGGACGGCAACAGAGTACCCCTTTGGACAGAAAATAGGGAGGGTGGGCACCTCCCTCTTGAAGCTCACCTAAGATGACTGACAGCTCGGGATCTTTCTGTTGATGGGACAGTAGGTCGTCAAAAGCCAGAGGAAAATCCAGAAGAACAGCACCACACTGAGCAACAGCCTCAGTCGGTGGATCACTGGGTTCATGATACATGCGGGAAAGAGCATCCGCGATGACATTCTGGGTACCCCTAAGATGTTGGACTCGGAACTTGAAAGCAGAAATTTTGACCACCCAGCGACCAATTTTCCCAAGCTGTCTGGGATGGGCAAGAAGCCAAGACAGTGCCTGATTGTCCGTCTCCAGCAAGAACTCAGCGTGTTCCAAGAAACGCCGAAACTTGTCCGTACCAAAGACAACAGCCAGACACTCTAACTCATAGATGGAAGAAGCTTTCCTTTCCTGGTGAGACAACGTCCTCGAAGCAAAAGCGATGGGCTGCCTGACCCCATCAAACTCCTGAGAAAGAACAGCAGCAATGGCGGAGGAGGAGGCATCAGTCTGAAGAATGAATTCTCTGCTAAAATCAGGCATACGCAGGACAGGAGGTTGCATGATAGCCTCCTTGAGAGCGTCAAAGGCAGTCTGCTGAGCTTGGCCCCACACAAAAGGGACACCTTTCTTTCGCAGCTCGTTCAACGGGGCAGCAAGCTCGGCCACGTTAGGGATGAAGCGACGGTAAAAATTCACCATCCCCACAAAACGGGCAATCCCCTTGGCATCTCTGGGAGGAGGAAAATCCCGAATGCCCTGGGTCCTCGCAGGATCTATGCAGACGCCTCGAGAAGAGATAAGATGACCCAGAAAAGAAATCTCAGGACGAGCAAAAGTGACTTTCTCTGGATTGACGGTAAGGCCAGCTGATTTAAGGCGACTAAGAACTTCCTCCAGATGTTGCATGTGTTCCCCGAAAGTCTCACTGTAGACAAGAAGATCGTCCAGGTAATTGAAAACAAACTTGAACTTCACATCATGGAAGATGGAATCAAGCAGACGAGTAAGAGTCTGGGCACCCACAGCAAGACCCATAGGAACCCTAGTGAACTGATAGAGATTCCAGGGAACACAGAAGCTAGTCATGGGCCGTGATTCCTTCTTCAATGGAATCTGATGGTAGGCCTGGTTCAAATCGAAAACACTGAAAAACTTAGCCTTACCGAACCAATCAAACGCAGAATGCAAATCAGGCAGAGGTACCGAGTCAATAGCGACCTTAGCGTTGAGCCTCCGATAATCCATCACAAGCCTAGACTTACCATTAGGCTTGGGCACAAGAAAAGCTGGACTGGCATAAGCAGAACGAGACGGTTCAATCACACCCTTGCTCAGAAGATCCTCAATCATAGCCCTCATAACCTCCATCTTTGGGGGAGCAAGTTTGTACGGATGACTTCTAACTGGCTGAGAATCGGTGAGGTGGATCTCATACTCCAGAAGAGAAGTGACCCCAAGCTCAGCCGTAAGCACATCAGGAAACCGCAAACACAGCCTCCTAATGGCCTCCGCCTGCTCAGGGGGGAGATGACCAACTGGATCCACCTTGGGTTGTTCGGGCTCACAACCCACCTCTCTGACTGCAGGAGGGCAGTCAGAATCACCTACTAGAGGCACCAAAACTCGCCGATTAAACTTGAAAAACATCTGGCGCTTCTGGAGGTCAAGCACCATACCACTCTTAGAAATAAAGTCTGCCCCTAGGATACAAGAAACCGCCAGGTCCTTGGCAACAAGAAAACCCCACCTCCAGGAAAATCCTTCAATTTTAAAATGTAATGACGCCTTTAGAAGTATGGGTAGAGGAGTTTGGGATGCCGTCCAGCAAGTAATAGAAGAAGGCTCGGTGTGCCTGACAAGTCCTAAGGCGTCAAGGGACTCAAAAAGAGAAAGGCTGATGATACTGCATGCCGAACCAGAATCAAGAAGGGCTCGACACACCGTACCACCAAAAGATACAAAAACGCCAGGACACACCGAGGTGACCGCACTAAGTCCCAGGGAAGCCATGCCAGCAAGGCCCGAAAAATCCCCGACACTCCTGCTATGGGCACGTGTCAAAGGCAAATGGCCACGGTCAGTCGCAACAACGCGGGGAGCTACTGTGGAGGCAACCCCCCGCGCTGAGCGTTTCCCGCCCCACGACCTCGAGCACGTGGACAGTCACGTCGAATGTGACCAGGTTGGCCACAAGCAAAACACATAACAGGAGGCCGAGAACCACGACCCTCCACTGGCTGACTCACACCTACAGACATAGCTGGTCGACGGGTGGGGAGAGCACGATGACTCTCAGAATCCCTCCCTTGCTGGTCTGAGAACTGCACGCTGCGCGAAACAATGCACAGCTGATGCAGCTCCCGAAAAGTCGAAGGAACACCAGCAAAAACCAATCTGCACCGTTCTTCGGGAGAAATGCCATCCAGGATGACACGAACGGTGTCAGCTTCAGAAAGGGTGAGGCGCAACGCTTGACGAGCTTCCCTGACTGAAGAGACATAGGCTGCCAGAGACTCGCCCCTACCCTGCGACCGATAAAATCTGTCCATGACCATCCTCTCCCTGAGTCGAATGGGAAGAAATGACGAAAGTAACTCTCGATGGAACGAGTCCACCGAGGCATCACTGGCCAAGACAGAACTCAGCAACTCCCCAACGGGACCTCTACAATAAGGGAAAACCAGACGAAGCAAGTCCCCAGCCTGCATGCCGGGCATCTCACTAAGTCTGAGAAAGGCCACCAGAAACTTAAGAAGCTCCTCAGGATCCATCCCATCGATCACAGGGAGATTCTGGATCATGGGCGTGAGAGGGTTAGGCAGCTTGTGGTAGCTCAGCTGCAGAAGAGCAGGTGAACCCAAAGAAGTAGTAGGAACGGCAGCTGGAGCCGAACCACGAGCAACCTCAACGGAAACGCCTGCAGGCTCAGAAGGAACCTCAGGCACAGTGAGAGCCGTTGTCTCAGCCTGCGGCCTCGACACGTTAGGCGAAAGCGCGAAAGCAGGCCGCTGACCCAGACCCGTAGGAGTCGTGGACCCGGAGAGTGCCTGAAAAATCTCATCCAGCCTAGACACACTCTCCAAGATCCACGCCCTATCCGATGGTTCCAACCCCGGTGCCCGGTTGACCAGCCTTAAACGGGCAAGCAGATGCCCCAAACGTGCAAGGCGGCAGGCCCGGTCACGACCTACTGGAGGTTCAAACTGCAAATCCTCTAACACCCCTTCCCAATCTTCCACCTTCCGTTTACAAATCCCCAACTCATCACCAACCTCCAGCAGGTCAGACCAATCCACCGCCGTACCCGCGGACAACTGCTCCCGAAGCAACCTCCGGAGATTCAAAACATCCCCTTCCGGAGTCACACCCCGCGACCTCAATTCGAAAATCAACTCCTCCTTGACCAGGAGCGCAACATTCTGCAGATAGGCCATCTCGCAAAACAAAATTCTCAACAGTATACACAAAAAACGACAACTCCAGGGTCCAAGACAAACTAAACCCTCAGCCTACCGAGCCACTGCCGACCACTCCAATCCACCCATGAAACCCATTCAACAAAGTAACCAAGCGGATTGCCTAGGTTTTTTTTTTTTTTTTTTTTTTTTTTTTTTTTTTTTTTTTATAAAAAGTTAAATGGTTTATTTGGTTTTTAATTGTTTTTCTTTTTAAATAATTATTTATTTGTTTCTTTTTTTTTTTTTTTTTTTCTCTACGTATTACCAAGACACCTTGACGGTAGGTCGGCCAACCATGACCTACTAACTGGCAAACACCCACCGTCCACAACCAAGAAAGAATTAAATTTTTTTTTTTTTTTTTTTTTTTTTTTTTTTTTTTTTTTTTTAGGCAACCACGCTCTGCTACCAATTGAGACCCATCCCCCCCACCAAAGCTGGTAAGCGTGCCAACCGGGGGATGGCTCAAAACGAGTAAAGCGATGGGATCACGGGTGGCAGTTGGAGGGTCCAAAATAACACTCGGCAGCTGAGCAAAACTAATTTATTACAAGAAACATCATTTAATAAATCAAAACGGCAGAAGGCCACAATCTAAAATTTGCACTTAAATAAATAACAAAACACACAAAAGCTACAAGAACAACAAACTCAACAAATACCAAAATTAACAAATTAACAACTACATGGCCTATCTGCAGCCTAGCCTGAGACACCCCAAAACGTAAGAAAAATTTAATAGGCCCCGACTAAAAGTGAAGAAAATTATAAAATTTTTGGTATCACCAATTACACCGGCAATTTGGCCCGCATCCCTTGATTCCACCGGGCCAGGGAGTAAGCCGGAATCCCTGGGCAGCTCCGAATTAAAGTTAAGCAAAAGCACAATAATCCCCTTTTGGTGAAAGTTTAAAAATTAAATAATTTAAAAGAAAATATAACACGGTACCGTTCTATTATCCCCTGACATCAATAATACACTACACGAAAAATATAAATAACAACTAGGCCTAAACATATAAATAAATAACAACATGGTTTAACAATGGGGACCTAACCAATATAAAATTTAAAAACTATAACAAAAATAAACTACGTAAAGATTAACCATAACAAATAAACTAACTAAATAAATAACAATAAATATAAACTTTTCCTTTTTTTTTTTTTTTTTTTTTTTTTTTTTTGAGCATTTTAAATATATATCTCTGGCAATGTCCCCATGGCTGTTTCATACACTCTGTCCAAAGTTAGGCCTAGGCCACATACAGTTCCATAAACATTTGTTTTTTTTCTTCTTTTATATTTCATGATTTTTTCTTTTTATTTCTTTTTTTCTTTAATATCACCAGAACCCCTCAGCTCAGCCGCCGGGAAAAAAAATGGACAGAACTGACCTGAGGACTGAAGAACTCTACCCAAAGCTGTAGAGAGGGTAGCGGGCAAAACAGGCTCCAGCATGGTCCTCAGGCCAGGCTAGCAGAGCAGATGGTCGACAATCCCCGGACGGCAGGCCGAGGGCTGAACGTCCCACTCGAGGACCCTGGAGTTTTGGAGTCTCTCAGCCGAACATAGTAATCTCAGCAGGCAGAGCCAAAGACAAAATGACGGCCAACCTGAAAGACGAAGGCTCCAGAGAAACTAGAACTACTCGAACAATCTAGAAGACGGCCAACCTGACCGAAGCTGCTGGAAACCGGAACGAAACGGAACTGGGCCAACGGCTACCAACTACGCGAAACGCAGGGCAAAAACGAATCTCAGGCAGCCTGGCAGACAATGACGAAAAAAAACGAAACTGTACCGGTCCAAGACCCGGTACACTGTTGACATTATATTCAAAAGGTATTTTTTAATACTTTATAACAACTCGCCCACTCATAAGCGGACAGTGATATGGACTATTACATGTTCAGTACACATAATAAACATAAATATTTTCTAAAAATAACTTTAAAGGTCAAAATTGTGTTATATGAGTTTGGTTTAAAACCTGTAGTATCTGATAGTTAAACTACCTAAATAAATAACAAAATATATAGTCGAAATAATAAAATTTCACACCGTTAACGTTTGAAGAAAATTGAACATAATACTGAACAACATATTATCATGATACTAACTGTTGCGAATAATTGCTTTTAGTAACACGTAAAACAGTTGTTTAAACTTCTTGAACAAATTAAATGAGGGTTTGGGTAAAATTATACTATAATTTCGTTAAATTAAATGAGTTGATGGATTAAAACTTTAAATTACAAGTGCCATTAAACATTTATATGAAATGAGTGAATTATATCTCATTACGGAGAAATGAGCATACAAATTGGATCGTGGTTCAAGTTCCCCATAGACATGACTTAAGATCGGATCACTACACCAACAAGACGATTCGATATGTAAATTCGCGTTTAAAAAGAGACTCTCTTAAGTGCGGTAAATACAACACCGTTAATCTTCACGACATGGAAAGGATAAATTTCACCCGACATGGCTTGCATATGAACTCAAGAGGAAAACGGGAATTATGTAGGAAAATAGCAGCATGCATTGAGACGATGGACAGCCGTAATGGAGATGAGCTGCGAGTTACGAGGCTTGCGGAGTTCGGGGAGACTGGTGTACGGGCGGTGTCACAGCCCTCGTCAGCGGAGCTGGCGAGAGCCGCTGCTTCTGTTCAACGGCCGCCAGCGAGCCCGCCGTGCTTGGCTGTTGTCTCTGCTTCAACCAGAAAAAATGGCCACCAAATCTCCACCCTGACTGTCGAGAGCAACAGCGAGGCGAGTCTACAGCTCCACCAAGTAATTTCACCATCATCTAGCCCTTCTATGCCATTTCCCTCTCCATACTTGACAAATCCAAATACTATTGCCACAGATACCTTTAAAAATCTTTTAAACTCAAACAGCTGGCCTGCCCTTCCGAATTCTTAAAAAATCAACATTTTATACCAAGTATACTGGGTGAGGGCCCCTCAGTTCCAGATGACATCTCTTTTACTGCGGATTGCTCTAAGCAAAAAGTAAAAAATAAATCCTTATCAGTATTGCACCAGAATATTCAAACCCTTCCACCTCACCTAGATCAATTTATTATCACCCTCGAAGAAATTAAGCCTGATATTGTAGCTTTATCTGAAGTGAATATGACAGATGATGAAATATCACGCTTAAATATCCAGGGTTACTCTATCAGGTCACATTTAGCACGGAAAAACTCCTTTGGCGGTGGAGTCATGATCTTGGCTAAACGCACCTTAAATAGTAATGCAGTTACACTGTCCGTAGTACAAGAGATGTTGGTTGAGAGGGAGTTTGAATGTTGCTTGGCACAGTTTGTATTTGGTAATATTTCTTTTGTCTTAGCTTGCCTTTATCGTTCACCGAAACACTGTTACACCAACCCATTTCTCAATAAATTGGAAATTTTGATTAATGCTCTTTCCTCAAAATTCAAATATGTCCTTTTAACTGGTGATATAAACATTGATGTACTTAAAAAAGATAACACATTTAAAAAATTTAATAATATTTTGAGAATGTATAACTTTTCCTACAAAGTTGAATTCCCAACCCGAGTTACTCCTACATCTAGAACTGCAATAGACAATTTTTTAACAAATTTTTCTGATGATAAAACTAGAGTTTGTGGTTTAATAACCATGATTTCTGATCATGATGCAATTTTGCTGGAAATTCTAGATGCTAGTAGTTCTTCTGTAAAAATTACTAGAAAGAATGTACGAAAATTCAATGATGACAACACTGAATATTTTACAAGGTGTCTTGAAAAGGAGGACTGGATGGAAATGTACCAGGCTCCAGTAGATAAAAAATATGAAGTTTTTCATGAACTCTTTTTATACCATTTTAATGTTTGTTTCCCTAAGTTAATGGTGACAGAGAAATCAGATAACAAAACATACACTTGGATCACATCTGACATAAAGAACAAGAAATCTGAGTTAATTGATTTAGAAAAATTGCGGAGGGTTACAAAAAATAATTGTTTAAGCACTCAAATTAAAGCCAGGAAGAAAATATTGAAAAATGATATAGTTGAATACAAAAAAAGAAACATTAGCCGAAAAATTCAAAACTCCAAAAATAAAATAAAGACCACTTGGGGTATAATCAATTCAAATGTGGGCACTCGTCAAATTTCAATCTCAAATCTCATCTTAAAAAAAGAAAATTCTTTCGTAACAGACCCAATAGTTATTAGTGAACTTTTTAATGATTATTTTGTGAACGTAGTGGATGAAAATATTAAACCTAATTTAGGGTATAATCCCTCTGACCTTTCTTCAGAAGACCAAAAATATCAACGTCCAAATAATTATTTTTCATTCACTCAAATTACCGATGAGGATGTCATTAAGATTGCTATGTGTTTTGAAAATAAATACTCGGCTGGGTTTGATGACATCCCCATTACACTTATAAAAAATTGTATAAAAATTATTGCAAAACCTTTAGCCCATCTAATTAATTCTTCAATGATATCAGGCCATTTTCCTGATAGATTAAAAATTGCTAAAGTGATCCCAGTGTATAAAAAGGGAGATTACAAAGACTTTTCGTCATACCGTCCTATATCGCTTCTCCCAACTTTCTCTAAAATATTTGAAAGGTGTGTGTATAATCAACTGTTGAATTATCTTGAAAATAATAATTTATTGGACAAGGAACAGCATGGCTTTAGGCCTGGAAAATCCACCATCACTGCTGGTGTTAGTTTTATTGAAAACATTATAAGTGCTATTGATAAAGGTGAGAACGTAGTAGGTATTTTTCTTGATTTATCACGTGCCTTTGACAGCGTCTCTCACACAAAATTAATAACTAAATTAAAGGAACTTGGATTACGTGGGAAAGAAATAGATTGGTTTGAGTCATATTTAAGTAAAAGACCTCAATATGTAGAGATTAAACATAGAGAAGAAACTCATTCGTGTAATTACATAAGAAAATTTGCATCAAAATCTCAAAGAGTTAAGCATGGGGTGCCTCAGGGTTCCATTCTGGGACCTCTTCTTTTTTTATGTTACATCCAAGGCCTTCCACAAAAAGTAGTTAATAGTGATCTCTGTCTTTATGCAGATGACACTAATATGGTGGTTACTGGGAAAAATCAAGAAGATATTGAAATATCATCTCTTTTAGATTTATCAGAGGTCAAATCATTTTTTGACTCAAACAACCTTCTTCTAAATTCCACAAAATCTACCTTTTTATCGTTTTCTACAAAACAGGCCAGAAAAAAGCTTCAACCACACATTTCAATAGAAGATGATTTTTTGATTCAATGCAGCAGTACAAAATTTCTAGGTTTGACTATAGATGAACATTTATCGTGGGATATCCATGTGGACAACATTACTCGCAAACTTTCTTCCGGAATCTATGCCTTACGACGAATGTCAAAATTGTGCAATACAGAAACTATGAGAATGATATACTATGCTTTTATACATTCCCATATATCTTACGGTATTAGTATATATGGCGCAACAACTAAACAGAATTTAGATAAAATCTTGATATTACAAAAAAAGGCACTCAGAATAATGTTCAAACTGAATATAATAGATCATGTAAAGCAAATTTTTTCCGAACAAAACATACCGACAGTATACAGCCTATACATTATTGAATGCATTAAATTTTTTAAGTCAAACTGCAGTGAATCTCTAATACAATCCCAACACAATTATGACACACGTAATAAAATATCCTTAGATCGACACAGCTTGGAATTCTATAAAAAGAAAACAAGCTACATTGGAAAATATTTCTTTATGCAGTTACCAACTGAGATTAAGCTTGAAAATAATGCGAAAAGTTTTGAAATCAAAATAAAAAGATATCTAACTGAAAAAGCACTCTATTCAATTAATGAATATTTTTGTTCTTGAGTACTGAGAGCCTGGTCTTCCAATAAATGCAATAAGTCCCATTATTGTTATTATTTGTTTTATTTTTTATAGTCATGTATCCCGTAGTTTTATTTTAGTTTAAGCATTTAAGTATTAAGACGCTATTCTTTGTATATGTGTACAAAATATTATGAATAAAGAATTTTGAATTTGAATTTGAAAAAATTTGAATCTAACAAGGATATTATTTTCATTAAAAAAATTTAGTTACCAGCTATTTATCTAATATTTTATTGTCTTTCTCAACAAGTCTCATAACTTGGCAAACCGTATATTGGACAATTTTATTGAGAAACTCTCCAGTCGGTGTATTTCTCTTATTGTCACCAGGAGCGCTGCAGATTGCTCGCTCTAACATTGTTCTGTAGGGCTGTAATATAATTTCACTTTGTAACAGCACAGCCACTTTATTGCTCAAAACAGATAGTTTGGAGGAGCGCTGCAGATGGCGTGCTCTTAACATTGTTGTCTCTGTAGGGCCAGGGCCGTATTTACAGAGGGCTTGACGAGCTATAGCCTGAAGCGGAAGATTTAATAAGGTGGCAATGTTTAACACGGCCCCTTCGGCGGCGATCTAACAAAATTACAAATTTTAAGATTTAATAATATTTATTTATTTACCTCCTTTAATTGGTACATCGTCCGTCCATGGCAAAATGCTGTGCATTAACGTAGCAAAAATTTAATTAATTAAAAAAAAAAAATTCCTCAAAATTAAAGTTCAAAATAAGTCTATGCAATGCGTGAGTGTTGCTACTAGCGCTTCCAGTGTTGGAGCGGCAAGACAGGTAACCTACCACTGACAGGAAAATCAACTAAACCGTCACACTCACAGAATCACAGGAAGTGCTGTGTGTTTTTACTGTTGTTGTTGTTGTTGTGTAGCCTTGTGCAAAATAATAGTTTAGAATTTATTTATTCATTAGATTAGAACGTTCTAAAGGCGGCAAAATCAAGATAGCCCGTAGGCAGCAAAATCGTAAATCCGGCCCTGTGTAGGGCTGTAATCTAATTTCACTTTGTGACAGCACAGCTACTGTATTGCTCAATAGAGATAGTTTAGAGGAGCGCTGCAGATGGCTCGCTCTAACAATGTTGTCTCTTAGGGATGTAATCTAATTTCACTTTGTGACAGCACAGCTACTGTATTGCAAAATAGAGATAGTTTGGAGAAGCACTGCAAATTGCTCGCTCTAACATTGTTGTCTCTTAGGGATGTAATCTAATTTCACTTTGTGACAGCACAGCTACTGTATTGCCCAATAGAGATAGTTTAGAGGAGCGCTGCAGATGGCTCGCTCTAACAATGTTTGTCTCTTAGGGATGTAATCTAATTTCACTTTGTGACAGCACAGCTACTGTATTGCAAAATAGAGATAGTTTGGAGAAGCACTGCAAATTGCTCGCTCTAACATTGTTGTCTCTTAGGGATGTAATCTAATTTCACTTTGTGACAGCACAGCTACTGTATTGCCCAATAGAGATAGTTTAGAGGAGCGCTGCAGATGGCTCGCTCTAACAATGTTGTCTCTTAGGGCTGTAATCTAATTTCACTTTGTGACAGCACAGCCACTGTATTGCCCAATAGAGATAGTTTAGAGGAGCGCTGCAAATTGCTCGCTCTAACATTGTTGTCTCTTAGGGATGTAATCTAATTTCACTTTGTGACAGCACAGCCACTGTATTGCCCAATAGAGATAGTTTAGAGGAGCGCTGCAGATGGCTCGCTCTAACAATGTTGTCTCTTAGGGATGTAATCTAATTTCACTTTGTGACAGCACAGCTACTGTATTGCAAAATAGAGATAGTTTGGAGAAGCACTGCAAATTGCTCGCTCTAACATTGTTGTCTCTTAGGGATGTAATCTAATTTCACTTTGTGACAGCACAGCTACTGTATTGCAAAATAGAGATAGTTTGGAGAAGCACTGCAAATTGCTCGCTCTAACATTGTTATCTCTGTAGGGATGTAATCTAATTTCACTTTGTGACAGCACAGCCACTGTATTGCTTAATATAGATAGTTTGGAGAAGCACTGCAAATTGCTCGCTCTAACATTGTTATCTCTGTAGGGCTGTAATCTAATTTCACTTTGTGACAGCAGAGTTACTGTATTGCTCAATAGAGATAGTTTAGAGGAGAGCTGCAGATGGCTCGCTCTAACATTGTTGTCTCTTAGGGATGTAATCTAATTTCACTTTGTGACAGCACAGCTACTGTATTGCAAAATAGAGATAGTTTGGAGAAGCACTGCAAATTGCTCGCTCTAACATTGTTATCTCTGTAGGGATGTAATCTAATTTCACTTTGTGACAGCACAGCTACTGTATTGCTTAATAGAGATAGTTTGGAGAAGCACTGCAAATTGCTCGCTCTAACATTGTTGTCTCTTAGGGATGTAATCTAATTTCACTTTGTGACAGCACAGCTACTGTATTGCTTAATAGAGATAGTTTGGAGAAGCACTGCAAATTGCTCGCTCTAACATTGTTATCTCTGTAGGAATGTAATCTAATTTCACTTTGTGACAGCGCAGCTACTGTATTGCTTAATAGAGATAGTTTGGAGAAGCACTGCAAATTGCTCGCTCTAACATTGTTATCTCTGTAGGAATGTAATCTAATTTCACTTTGTGACAGCACAGCTACTGTATTGCTTAATAGAGATAGTTTGGAGAAGCACTGCAAATTGCTCGCTCTAACATTGTTATCTCTGTAGGGATGTAATCTAATTTCACTTTGTGACAGCACAGCTACTGTATTGCTTAATAGAGATAGTTTGGAGAAGCACTGCAAATTGCTCGCTCTAACATTGTTATCTCTGTAGGGATGTAATCTAATTTCACTTTGTGACAGCACAGCTACTGTATTGCTTAATAGAGATAGTTTGGAGAAGCACTGCAAATTGCTCGCTCTAACATTGTTATCTCTGTAGGGATGTAATCTAATTTCACTTTGTGACAGCACAGCTACTGTATTGCTTAATAGAGATAGTTTGGAGAAGCACTGCAAATTGCTCGCTCTAACATTGTTATCTCTGTAGGGATGTAATCTAATTTCACTTTGTGACAGCACAGCTACTGTATTGCTTAATAGAGATAGTTTGGAGAAGCACTGCAAATTGCTCGCTCTAACATTGTTATCTCTGTAGGAATGTAATCAAATTTCACTTTGTGACAGCACAGCTACTGTATTGCTTAATAGAGATAGTTTGGAGAAGCACTGCAAATTGCTCGCTCTAACATTGTTATCTCTGTAGGGATGTAATCTAATTTCACTTTGTGACAGCACAGCTACTGTATTGCTTAATAGAGATAGTTTGGAGAAGCACTGCAAATTGCTCGCTCTAACATTGTTATCTCTGTAGGAATGTAATCTAATTTCACTTTGTGACAGCGCAGCTACTGTATTGCTTAATAGAGATAGTTTGGAGAAGCACTGCAAATTGCTCGCTCTAACATTGTTGTCTCTTAAGGATGTAATCTAATTTCACTTTGTGACAGCACAGCTACTGTATTGCTTAATAGAGATAGTTTGGAGAAGCACTGCAAATTGCTTGCTCTAACATTGTTATCTCTGTAGGGATGTAATCTAATTTCACTTTGTGACAGCACAGCTACTGTATTGCTTAATAGAGATAGTTTGGAGAAACACTGCAAATTGCTCGCTCTAACATTGTTGTCTCTTAGGGATGTAATCTAATATTACTTTGTGACAGCACAGCTACTATATTGCTTAATAGAGATAGTTTGGAGAAGCACTGCAAATTGCTCGCTCTAACATTGTTATCTCTGTAGGGATGTAATCTAATTTCACTTTGTGACAGCACAGCTACCGTATTGCTTAATAAAGATAGTTTGGAGGAGTGCTGCAATTGCTCGCTCTAACATTGTTATCTCTGAAGGGATGTAATCTAATTTCACTTTGTGACAGCACAGGTTATGGATTGCTCAATAGAGATAGTTTGGAGGAGCGCTGCAAATTGCTCGCTCTAACATTGTTTTCTCTGTAGGGCTGTAATCTAATTTCACTTTGTGACAGCACAGCCACTGTATTGCTGAATAGAGATAGTTTGGAGGAGCGCTGCAGATGGCTCGCTCTAACATTCTTGTCTCTGAAGGGCTGTAATCTAATTTCACTTTGTGACAGCACAGCCACTGTATTGCTGAATAGAGATAGTTTGGAGAAGCGCTGCAGACGGCTCGCTCTAACATTGTTGTCTCTGTAGGGCTGTAATCTAATTTCACTTTGTGACAGCACAGCCACTGTATTGCTGAATAGAGATAGTTTGGAGGAGCGCTGCAGATGGCTCGCTCTAACATTCTTGTCTCTGTAGGGCTGTAATCTAATTTCACTTTGTGACAGCACAGCCACTGTATTGCTGAATAGAGATAGTTTGGAGGAGCGCTGCAGACGGCTCGCTCTAACATTCTTGTCTCTGTAGGGCTGTAATCTAATTTCACTTTGTGACAGCACAGCTACTGTATTGCTTAATAGAGATAGTTTGGAGGAGTGCTGCAATTGCTCGCTCTAACATTGTTGTCTCTGTAGGGATGTAATCTAATTTCACTTTGTGACAGCACAGGTTATGGATTGCTCAATAGAGATAGTTTGGAGGAGCGCTGCAATTGCTCGCTCTAACATTGTTGTCTCTCTGGTGCTATAATCTAATTTCACTTTGTGACAGCACAGCCACTGTATTGCTCAATAGAGATAGTTTGGAGGAGTGCTGCAATTGCTCGCTCTAACATTGTTGTCTCTGTAGGGCTGTAATCTAATTTCACTTTGTGACAGCACAGCCACTGTATTGCTGAATAGAGATAGTTTGGAGGAGTGCTGCAGATTGCTCGCTCTAACATTGTTGTCTCTGTAGGGCTGTAATCTAATTTCACTTTGTGACAGCACAGCCACTGTATTGCTGAATAGAGATAGTTTGGAGGAGGTAGAATAGCCAACTTTGTCTTGTATTTAATCTAATTTAATTTGTGAAAAAACCCCCCTTAATTTGTGAAAAAGTAGTTTGGAAAAGGGCGCGCAAATTAGCTTAAACATTCTTTCTTGTAGGGGAAATTTTTCACTTTTGGAAGCAAAATTTTTGTTTGGGGAATATTTAAAGCCCCTGCAAATTTTCCCCTTAAATTTTTTCTCTGTTTTTGGGATGTAATCTAATTTTTTTTTTGGAGCACGACTTTATTTTATGGATAAAATTTTGGGGAGGCTGAAAATTTTCGCCTACATTTTTCTTTAATGTAATCTTTTCATTTGTTCAGCCATTATGGGTTCCAATAAAAAAATTTGGGGAAATGATTTTTTTCTAAAAAAGTTGTTTTTTTGCAAACAATTTCCCACTTTGTGACGAAGATGTTTTTGCTTTTTTAAAAAGTATTTAGGAGGCTCCAATTGCCGCTTACTTGTTTTTTTGTGGGGGTAACTAATTTAAATTTTGAAACAGAAAGCCCCTTATTGGGTAGGAAAGTTTTGGAGGGGTTTCAAATTGGCCCTAAATTTTTTTTGTTACTTTAATTAATTTAACTTTGTACAGCACAAACACTGTATTTAATAGAATATTTATG
>JAQJVL010006096.1:0-31040 GCA_035578905.1 Stictocephala bisonia
GAAAAAATTATATTTATACCTTGTTTATCTATATTATATTTTTTGTGCTCAATTTCTATTGAGATGTCTACTATGTTTAAATTTGTCTTTTTGCATCGTTTGCAGCAAACGTTATTAGTTTTAAAACCAAACATATGTTTTATATTATCCTTCTCAATAATGTTCTAGCCTTGGATTTATCTGCCTTTAAATGATATGTCATTACATATGTTATTACATTGAAGTTAATCTGTTAATTACTATAAACGTAACTATATAAAGTCAATTACACGTTGCATTATTGTAACATTAATGATGCATGAAGTGAGTGGATTGGAAATGAATGTACATTGAACTCTGTGGGATTACATTTTAATGTTTTGCATGGTGCTACCGCTCTATAAGAACCATCCGCAATTCTACGCATTACGTATAATATTAGTTACTATAGAATGCGTGAGGTTTTTAATTTTTAAACCTAATAAATTTCACTCTTTAAAAATAGTTTATAAGTTTTTATTTTTGACTTAGTTACATAAAATTGTTTCATAACAATTGATATAATATATCAATTACGTTATTATGAACTATTTATTTTTTAACTTTCTGCAGAATTATTTATGATAAGGCACTGGGTTGCGACGTTTACTTCCTCAATAGATAACATTTATAAGTAGGCATTTTATAATTGAGTCACAAAATAATGAGTAAGAATATATTTTGATGTTCGTAATTCAAGGGTTGTTGTATTTTTTGCTTGCAAATCTCGTTTCCAAATAAGATCTCAGAGACTAATACGACAGTTCCGTTAACAAAGACAGTAAACAATTGTGTTCAAAAGCCTTCCAAACGTTAACCGAGTTATCTTCATTTAGAGGATGCACACGCGCTCCCTCTAGTAGTCATTGTTGTACGTTTGTGTTTTGCAGAAATAAATATTCTTAGGTATTTTATTTTTATCTATTGAAGTAATGTTACACACTTATTTTTATGAAACAAGTCAAAACATGAATATAACTTTGTTTAAGTGAAGGAAATAAATCTGTACACACAAAATATTGAGAAAAGGCTCTCAATTGTTATGGTGAGATCTAAGATAGTCACAAAACAAAAAATTTCACAGAAATGTAATACCATTATAGAAATGATGTAAGAAACAATCGTCTGGATCTTTTTTTTTTACTCCATACGATTACCTTAGTTAACAATGAGAGCTTATCCCTAAGTGTATTCTAAAAATGTGAATACTTTAAAATATTCTAAATATTTTATACAAATATTAATACTGTATTAATAAATACCGTGTAATCTCGTAAAGTCTTAATAATATTTACAAAGTCTAAAAGATTTATATTAACAAAGTAAAACATCCAGAGTGGAACCTTAATGACAAATAACCTCCCGTTCTTTAGTAACTACACATATTCACCCCCGGGGGTGATTGTAAATTTTCGGATAATGATGCTAGACCCCACGAGGGGTTGAGAATGGAGTCTTGTTTATGTAATGTCATATAATATCCATACAATACATACATAGCTTGATAGTATGCTTAATTAATTAGGTAGTTTTAAGCATACAACCTTTTTCACTACGCCCACCAATAAGATAGGTTCTGTGCTCAGTCCTATTACTACTAACTCGGCGGCCGCTCAATGGTTTCCATCGATGTGGACACTACTAGAGCAGTCTGGCGTGTCCATGATGGGGTAGTCAAGGTCCGGTTGTTGTTTATGGACTGAATGAGTAATAAATGTAATGAGTCTTCAACTTTTTTCCCACTGATGTTTAGGGAGGAAGGAGTTGAGGAATGGTTCTTTGCAGCTCTTTCATTATTAATAATATTCCAAACTGCTTTATTTATTTTTTGCTTCAGATATTAACTGTGCATTGACAATTTTACCGAGGTTTGTTAATTTTTGGTCATATATCTTCTTACAAGTGTTAGCTCTAACCTAACCTAACCTAACCTAACATAACCTAACCTAACTTTGTCAAATTGCTAAAGCTTGTCAATTAGCTGAAAGTCAGACCAATACTACGGGCTTCGGATTCCACGCAAAATTGTAGGTATCTTAGTTGCTATTGGGATATTATTAAATGGTTCTTTCTAAGGAACAGTCACATCCTTAGTTTGGAACAATAACTAATCTCGTTCGTATATACTCAACACACAACATCTATATTAACACCTCATATACGACAATATCTACGATCGGTGTCTTAATAATGAATAATTATATTAATAATGAACAATAAATAATATTTGGTGGGTTTTTTATTTATTTATTTATCTGCATTATTTGTTATAAACGTTTTTACAAACTAGAAGAGTGGAATGCAATTCCAAATATCCTGAACAAGATAGAACTGTTAAAAATGAAAATATTGCAGCTACGGACACAACACGCAATACAACAAAGAGTAAGAATGTCCACAGATAAGTCTTCAGGCAGACGTAAATTAAGGAATTATTATTACTCCATGCCATTATAAGAAAAATACTTATATAATACCATCTTGTTTATCATTATTATATAATAATAATAATACTCAGGACTTTACGTATTGTACATAACAAGTATTATGGGTTTAGGCTGACTGTAATAAACGGTAGTAGATAAAATTTGACAGAGCGAGACCCACTTTTTTTTGGTCACGTGACCGGATCCAAGATGGCGGCGCAGTGTTGCCAACCCCCCACCCCCTCCCCCACAAAATTTCCCTCATTTCCCACACATTTCCCACACATTACCCTCATTTCCCTCACATTTCCCACACATTACCCTCATTTCCCTCACATTTCCCACACATTACCCTCATTTCCCTCACATTTCCCTCACATTACCCTCTTTCCCCCCACATTACCCACATTTCCCCTCAAATTACCCTCAAATTACCATCAAATTCCCACGTTATACTATATAAAATACAATAAAATACCCTTTTTTTGTCCAATATGGCGACCGGATCCAATATGGCGTCTTTTTCCCGCCCCGCGCCAACTCACACCCCGTGGGAAAATTCCCTTCCCAAAATTCCCTCATGTCATACATACACTATAACAATCGCCGACCGTAGCGCCCTGGTGGCAATACCTAGCGACCGTAGCGCCCCTGGTGGCAATACCTACCGATCGCAGCGCCCCTGGTGGCAACGCCGATCGCAGCGCCCCTAACGGCATCAGCTGGTGACGCATGCGCATCCAAACGCAGCGCTCTGATTGGTCACCACCTCCCCATCCTTCTCACACCTACTGTTTTGCCTACCTATCTCAATTTAATTTGAATGTTGTATAAATACCTAGCTACCCCATACATCACCTACTGTTAGCCTACTTATCTCAATTTATTTTGAATGTTGTATAAATACCTAGCTACCCCATATATCACCTACTGTTAGCCTACCTACTTAAATCAAGCCTTTATTTAATTTGCCCTCAACCCCCATATTAACACTACTAATGTTACAAAACCTTTCCTCGAAGCTTAGATTATACCTTAAGACTCGTCATCTTACAACAATCACTCAAACACATATGAACTATACTTAATATTACTTAATTGAAATCTTCAAATATATCTAAATCAGTAATTTTAACAGAGTACTCAATTCCACACATGTTTAATTCACCTTCACGTTTCTTTGTAACCACTTCATTCAAACTCACAGGACATTCTTGGAAGGGTATTCTGCTACAGTCGTTAGACTGGAGGTTGGTAAAGTTTATTTAGAGTTTATAATGGTCTACTTATACTAAGTGATGATCTAAACTGTCTTATTATTAGGACGAGGCCTCCGGCCCATACACTTCAGGCACTGCCCCAAGCACCTCGGTCACTGCTAATGACGTGTTGTACATAGACCTGGGGGACGCCTTTGGCTACCTTCTTTTCATCCAGATCATAATTTAGAACAGAGTAGCACTTTGCTCTCAAGCCAATTATTTCTTTAGCAGGTTTTGAATTTACTTCCTCCTTAAACTTTCCTAATGCTTCTTTATTTAAGTTACTATAACACAGGTGGCTAGGTGGGTAGTCAGACGTGTCGACAGCACTCCCACCAACAATGTCCTAAAACATAAATATACATTAAACAAATTAGACAAAAAGCTATCAACTCTCCGTGGCCTAGTGGTTAGCGTACCCGACTCGACAAACAAGTGTTGATCTATACCCCGAGGGTCTATCCACCTGAATCCAGACTCTAGGAGTCAAATGGTACATTACTACACCAAGGATGAGTAGGTGGGTGTTATGTTCGGTAAGGACGGTAAGGGGATCGGTTCCTGTGGTATCGAACCGACGGGAAATGGTCACATGTTCAGTCAGTACGGTTAGGAGTCGGATGCGAAACCACTCGGACACAAGGTCGTTTTTTAATTCGTACAACTAAATGACTTAAAACCTCCACAATAAAAAAATAACAAATACCAATTGCACTCTGCGCAAATGCGCACCTGGTGGCAAAATTAAGCGCATCCTTTCGGAAACATAGCGCCTTCGGAGCGTTTTCACTCTACACATACATACACCTGCTGGTAAACAGCACATCCAAACGAACACACCAACCACTTTTACAGAAATTGATTTTTCGAAACAGAACATATTGTATGAGTAAGTATGACAAGTATCTTCTTCCTTTAACGTACGTACTACAGTCCTGGATAATGATAACTAATTCAGTTAATTGCAATATAAAATCAACGACTATACATGTTACCACCAATGAACCAATCAGTAGCAGTGAAATACCTTCAGAAATATAACCACAAAAACCACTCTACACATGCGAACTAAAATCAAGTTCATAAAAACGAAGGCACCCGCCAAATAAAAATTGAACACACATTAGCCAATGATTATCAAATTATTGAGAGCACCTACTGTTTAGTTAGTCTTACCCCTGTCATCGGTTAGCATACACATTGTCTTTGATAACTCAGTCAATTTTACTTCATGCACAAATAGCATAATTAAGCCTACTAAACTCTCACAAATACAAATCTCTTCAACAATTTTAGTTCACTGTAATTCCAAACAACTGTAACAACAATAAATTACCAACATGAGATCAAATATAAGCTTGCTTATACTTATGTATAGCATAACATCTATTTCTTACATTCAAAACTTTAATACCTAAGACTTAAGTGTGTAGACACTAAAATACAGTAATTGGATTTCAAGTTACATTATATCTGTAAGGGTCAAGTTACGAAACATGTTTAACACTTCACTCAGACTACCATAATTCTGTGGGTAATAAAAAAAAGATACACAATTCATTAAATAAAATAGCAATAATTGATAACGAAAGTTTAAGTAACACAGGTAAAAAAATAAAAGCTTGCTTAATACTTACAGTTCAACCAATTAAACTTAATTGTCAAAAAAAACCACAAAACATAAGAGAAATCATAACATGTACGCTTTTCAAATGTATACATATAAAATCCATTGAATCACAATTTCTCCAAAACCATAAATCCAATTGAATTAAAATGTTTTTCACTTTTCAACATTCCTATATCTCTAAACGCTCTACAACCGTTATCATTCAGCCTTATCAATAATTACGCTAATTTCATTCCATCGGAAACATTAACATATCAGCAATTACAAATCAAACTAATCTGCCAAACTAATTACCATAGTATCATATTGAAAACATAACAGTGAATAGGTTCGTTGAAGACTTGTACATAACTCAGACCGTACTTTGTGTACATTTAAAAAACAGTAAGTAATTTACTTATTTACTTATTTACGGTAAACGCTTATTTACAATGAATACAAACGAGATGGTATGATTGTGGAAATATAGCTATAACTAAGCAAGCAGAAATACTTATAAGCATAATATATAACAGGTAACAACCATCAACAATTCATGCAATAGCAACTAGCAAAGTAACAATAATACATAATTCAAGCTAGCAATAACTAACATCACAATAGTCTAACATTGTTCATAACCTTACTCATACAGATAATACCTTCTATAACAAAATAACAGATCGTTCCATAGTTAGTTATTTATTCATTTCAACGATAATGTCATTACATACGTAAATTTGACGACAGGCAAATAAATATAATACCAAAGAAAACAAGCTAAAAATCGTTATGACTAAGAACATTTAAAGTAACAATCTCAACTAAAAAACTTTCCCAATCGGTATAAAGACAATAATATTACAATAGGTGAGTGAGCGAGCGTGTGCCTATAGATAAGAACCTAAAAGTAAAGAAAATAAAAAGTAAACAATCATAATCGATCGGTAAGAACATATAACAAAGTAAGAGGAATGGAATAATATGTATTTAAAATATAACAACAATAAAGGTTGATATATATTTAACAAACATTTCCTCTATCAACATGAGAACATAATAGCCTAAGACGTTAATTTTTACTCCATCAATGAAGCATTTAATTATCAGAATCAAAATCAATGTAGATATACAGAATAACATTAGAAAACAACTCTCACTTGCTGTAGACTGACTGAGGTAATTAACCTTATATGTTGCTTTCTATAAATTAATCAATAGACTATCACTGTTTTAAAACAATCGAATTTGAATGTTTCAGGAGGATTATTATGCACCCCAAAACGATATGTCCAGGAGGAGAAACCAATGGACCCATCACGTCTTAAAAACAACATCTGCTTTAAACATCCGTAGTGAAAAACACAACATATACATACATTAACAACGACCTCACCCAGTTTTCCATCGGTCGTCTCATAGAATTGTCGGTTGCTCCACCATGGCTCTATAGGTGTTGGTTGAGTCTGAACAAACAACTTGCCTTAGCCAACTACATCAAAAGTCATCAATGTAGCTTACCCTTACATTGGAAACAAACTTACCCGATTAAGCTCCTCGTCCGAGCCCATCGAGACGGTAGTGGAAAGCAGACAGATGAAAAGAACACCGTCTAAGATATACATTGTTTTTGTGAAACACAAAGTGCACCATTTATTTATATTATTAAAAGTGCTTATCATTTATTCATATTAACAAAAGTGCAGCAAAGACACACTATGGGTTATGATAACCGCTGCAACATCACCTCACTCTTGTGATTTGGCGCCCGTGTCAATCCACACTGCTATCCCCCAGTTTCATTTAGTTATCCTGTTTGATTTAACCAGTTTCCTTTTACGGTGAGTATTTAATTCCCCACTACCCTCAAGTAAGCCGATGACAAAACTTAAGGGCATTCTCCAATTCCCATAGGACGCCCATAACGTCACCCTACCTGGCTTACTTAAAACTATGTATTAATATTTATAAGTCCCTGAAAAGGACCGTTTGTAGCAGAGGTGTTTAATAAATGCCTGAGATGTCCTGATGGTCCTGTCCGTCATGTGTTACGCAGGGGCTTACAATGAGTTGGACATGGAGTTCCATGCCCTCCCCCCATCTCCAAGCGTTTCTAACACGATGAACGAAAAAGAACAGGTTGTTTAAAAGTTGATGGTCCTTGGTACCATCTTCATGTTCAGTGATCTCTGTACAGTATAAGTACACTGTACGGTTTTGAAATGGGAAAGGTGTGTATTTCCCTGTGGAAACGTAAAAAACCTTTAATAATGTAACCCGTATTATCTATCATAGCAGCCCTAGAAAGGTCTGTTGTAGATTTAGATGAACTTTATGATGCCATGTACTATACTATGTACAAAAGTGGTCTACCGTTGATAAACAAAGAAATAAAACCATTCAGGAAATAGGTATAAGGCAATTTCATTAACACTTGTAAGATACTTAAAAACCCAAGGTAGAAGGCTTTGTCATAATATGCAAAAGTGTACCTTCTAATAAACTATGTTAGCTTAACCAGACCTAAGTCAGTAGAATAATAACATCTAATAGACTGTACAACCAACTCTTCTGCTAACGTAAGTAATAAGTCTAATACAATGATTTGAACCTCACAGCTTCATTCTTATATTACAGTTTACAAAGATGATTCAAGACTAACCACATAGTACTTCATATGCCCCTCACTAAATAAAATGTACTATCCATCTCCCTATAAACGTTTTAAAACCATTTCCAATGAAGGCCCCAGATGAAGACAGGCTATGAACCATTTAAACCTGAATACAATTACAAAAAGACATTAACAATAATACATTTTACTGCACTGTTCCAAAGAAACCCCATAGTGAGGTACTTTGGATTACATTATATTCAGTAAAATCAATTGATATTCTTGCTACTTTCAATTATCATACCTAATACACAGAACCCCTTTCATCAATTTATGCTTTATATTTAAATTAACACAAGTAAACCTAAGTGTAACAAAGCTTTATCTATTTGTTTCGTTGTAAACCCCGTAATGTATACATACCAACACATCAATCCTATGTGTAATAATGAGAGATTGTACATCAAATTATACCGTATTTTCTGAAGTCTCTATAGGTTAGGTAGAACTTCAATCAATATGCATTAAATTCATAGCGTAATACCTATCAAACTACATTCATACACATTGAAGTCACAAAATAAAGTTAACATCCGTCATCTCCATCAACACACATTACCTCCAAAAAAACAACACTACACTCAATACATGTTTTCATTAAGTCACACTGAAATAGTATACTTTTACCAAGTTAAAGCATTCAGTCCCCCTTTACATACGTCCATTAACCATAAATGAAGTATAGTAACCAATAATACTTTTAAAACTTATACACCCTAACCTTAGTCTACCGAACTATTGTACGTTAACCAACCTAAACTCACAAATAACAATTGTTATATCCACAAACATATGATAAATGAAGTGTAATAACACCAAACACAAGGTGATTCCTCACACTCTATATACACCGTAGCAATACATTACTTACTGTATTTGAGACGTTAATCCTACAGGTATGGATCTTGAATGAGTGTAGATGAATGAGTGTAGTCTTTGTTACTAACTAAGGCTGCTGGACCCTTTGATATATCATCTATTAACAACACAATAGTCAGGAAAACTATGACATGGAACCCAAACCACATAGTATTGATTGTATTTCAAACAAACTGTCAGTTTAAAAAACATTCTAACAGAAGAGTAAATTCTATCAAAAAGTAAGAAAAAAATCAAAGATACATACAAATTTCAGAAAAAGAGTCATTTTTACATAAGAATGTGTTGAAACATTTTTCAAATCAAGGAAGAACCACCAACATAGCACTCTCCAAACCCCTTAAAGCTGAGTTAAAATGCACATAAATAGGGTTATTTGTGTACAAAATATGTTATAATTCCCTAAAAGCATTAAAATTCAGTGTCATAACAACGATATTTGTCCTAAACATTAAAAAAACCCTTTAAAATACTCTTATAGAACCTTTATAAACTTAGTTTGAGTTCAAAACAACATACAAAACTAATGTAACACTTGTAAATCAATTGTTTAACTCACATAACTATTTAGTTGACTCCAATCAGCTGGTAAAGTGTAAGTAACCAATAGGATAAATGCTCTATATTGTTCTCATTTTAATCCTGGTCTTAACAAAACTTGGTACTAATGATTATTTACGTATTAAACAAATAAATGAATAGTTAGTTGAAATGTCCCTATTGTAAAAACTTTGGTATTAACACTAAGAAAGTTTGGTTTCTTTTGACTATAATATACTCGATCAGAAAATGTATATACACCACTCCCAAAGACCCAAACACATGGAGAACCTTCTTACTGAACACACTACACCCTTGACAGATTACCATTCACCTGAACATCACATAAAACCTTTGTTTGTCCAACCAGCTACTCTATGAAATTAAGTGGTAGAAAGGACCTTATAGCCCTAACTTCCCCTTTTAAAGTAACAATAAAGTAGTTTTCATTTAATTTCCATCCAACATACATAAACAACCTAACTACCAAACACTAATACCCGTTCTATCCAGTAGTAAGACTCTCCTACCCAACACACAGTCATCTCTATAGATCAGTTACATTCACAAAACATAAGACTATTGTCAGATCACACAATTAAAATACAACACACACACACACACACACACACACACACACACACACACACACACACACACACACTCTAAATACAAGATTTGTGACTAACCTCCCACCTAGTAAACACACAGTACCTCCGACATATCAGACAACGTATAAACTTATAAATAAACTCCATTACACTTGACCTTTGATTGACACCCAACATTCATGTACAAGACACCTACCAAACCTCATAACCCTTCCTATTCAGTAGTAAGACTCCCCTACCCAACACACAGCTATCCTCACAGACCAACTACCCTCCCATCACATAATACTATTGACAGTCAACCTATGTAACATACAAGACTTACCACACACTCTACATCCACCATCTATCTACACTCTACATATAAGACTCTTGGTTGGTCATTCATGGAACATTCATGGAAGACCTACCTTCCAAACATCCAACACTCTTGACTTACCACTCATCTTCTCAACACCTCTGATACACCATTCACCTGAACATTACATAAAACCTTAGATTGACACCCAACAGCCATGGAAGACCTACCTACCTACGTAACATCCAACACCCTTGACTTACCACTCACCTACTCAACACCTCTGATACACCATTCACTTGAACATTACATAAAACCTTGGATTGACTCCATTCATTCATGGTAGACCTACCTACCTACCAAACGTACAACTTGACCGACCACACACCTACACATCACACACAGTACCCTCGATAGATCACTTAACTACCTATTACATGAAGCCTCCGATTGACTCACAATCCTAACATTCATGGACAACCAATCTTCCAAACATTCGACTCGACCACCAACAAAAAACAAGACTTCACATATAACCACACATTTAACATACAAGACCAACCACACACCATACAATCATGACTCAACATGATCAACCCACCTACCACCTACGAAACATCCCACACTTTTGACTTACCATCCACCTACTCAACACACAGATAGACTACGTAACCAACCATTACATAAAACCCTAGATCGACACCCAACATTCATGGAAGACCTACCTACCAAACATTCAACTTGATTAACCACCCACCTACACACCACACATTCATCTTGATAATCCAATCTCTCTACACAAAAAGACTCTTATCAGACTATTTACCTAACATACATGACACCACACATTCTACATCAACCATCTACCTACTCAACACACAAAAGAGCAACCACACACTCTACATATAAGACTCTTGGATGGTCATCCATCAACTCATCATCCAACACCTCTGATACATCATTCACTTGAACATTACATAAGACCTTAGATTGACACCCATCATTCATGATAGACCTACCTACCTACCAAACATACAACTTGATTGACCATCCACCTACACACCACACATTCATCTTGATAATCCAATCACCCTCCCATAAAAGGACTCTTGTCAGACTATTTACTTAACATACAAGACACCACACATTCTACATCAACCATCTACCTACTCAACACACAAAAGACCAACCACACACTCTTCATATAAGACTCTTAGTTGGTCACCCACCAACTCAACATACAAAACCTCTGATACACTATTCACTTGAACAGTACATAAAACCTTAGATTGACACACATCATTCATGGTAGACCCATCTACCAAACATACTACTTGACCGACCACCTACCTACACATCACACACAGTACTCTCGATAGATCACTTAACTACCTATTACATAAAGCCGTCAATTGACTCACAGTCCTAACATTCATAAACAACCAACCTTCCAAACATACGACTCATCCACCAACAAAAAACAAGACTTCACGTATAACCACTCATTTAACATACAAGACCAACCACACACCATACAATCATGACTTTACATGAACAACCCACCTTCCACCTACGTAACATCCTACACTCTTGACTTACCACCCACCTACTCAACACACAGATAGACTACGTAACCAATCATTACATAAAACCATAGATCAACATCCAACATTCATGAATGATCTACTACCAAACACACGACTTGACCACCTTCCCAAAGCACAAGACTTTCGAAGGACCACCTACCAAACACAAAAGATCAACCACACACTCTACATATAAGAACCTTAGTTGCTCGCTCACCTACTCAACATACAACACCTCTGATACACCACCCACTTGAACATTACATAAAACCTGTGATATTCCATCAGATAACCAAACACACATGACTCCCAATAGACCAATCCACCTACCTCTGCACACACGATTCCTTAGGACACACCCTACATCCACCACTCCCCCTACAGACAAAACTCCTAGAGAACTATCCATTCACCATAAAAAACACTATTGCTTCATATAATCATGTTTTAAAATAACATTATTTCACTATAAGATAGGTTTAATATAGCTAAAGACCTAAAGTGTTTCCTAAAATTCTGCTTTACAACTAAAAGATACGAGAGAAAGTTAGGTTTAAAAGCAATGAACATAGAAAAAGTTAGGTTTAAAAAATTAAAATAGAAAAAGTTACGTTTAAAAACATTAAACACAGAAAAAGTTAGGTTTAAAAAATTATAATAGAAAAAGTTTGGTTTAAAAAAATGAACATAGAAAAAAGGTAGGTTTAAAAAAATTAAACATAGAAAAAGTTACGTTTAAAAACATTAAACACAGAAAAAGTTAGGTTTAAAAAAATGAAACATGGAAAAAGTTAGGTTTAAAAAAATGAAACACAAAAAAAGTTAGGTTAGCAAACATCAGAAAAGTTGTTAAAATTGACTTTTTAACAACTTTTCGGAAAAGTAAGGATAGCAATCAACCTTTCGGTTGATTGTTAGACTTACTTTTCTGATGTTTGCTAACCTAACTTTTTTTGTGTTTCATTTTTTTAAACCTAACTTTTTCCATGTTTCATTTTTTTAAACCTAACTTTTTTCTGTGTTTAATGTTTTAAACGTAACTTTTTCTATGTTTAATTTTTTTAAACCTACCTTTTTTCTATGTTCATTTTTTTAAACCAAACTTTTTCTATTATAATTTTTTAAACCTAACTTTTTCTGTGTTTAATGTTTTTAAACGTAACTTTTTCTATTTTAATTTTTTAAACCTAACTTTTTCTATGTTCATTGCTTTTAAACCTAACTTTCTCTCGTATCTTTTAGTTGTAAAGCAGAATTTTAGGAAACACTTTAGGTCTTTAGCTATATTAAACCTATCTTATAGTGAAATAATGTTATTTTAAAACATGATTATATGAAGCAATAGTGTTTTTATGGTGAATGGATAGTTCTCTAGGAGTTTTGTCTGTAGGGGGAGTGGTGGATGTAGGGTGTGTCCTAAGGAATCGTGTGTGCAGAGGTAGGTGGATTGGTCTATTGGGAGTCATGTGTGTTTGGTTATCTGATGGAATATCACAGGTTTTATGTAATGTTCAAGTGGGTGGTGTATCAGAGGTGTTGTATGTTGAGTGGGTGAGCGAGCAACTAAGGTTCTTAAATGTAGAGTGTGTGGTTGATCTTTTGTGTTTGGTAGGTGGTCCTTCGAAAGTCTTGTGCTTTGGGAAGGTGGTCAAGTCGTGTGTTTGGTAGTAGATCATTCATGAATGTTGGATGTTGATCTATGGTTTTATGTAATGATTGGTTACGTAGTCTATCTGTGTGTTGAGTAGGTGGGTGGTAAGTCAAGAGTGTAGGATGTTACGTAGGTGGAAGGTGGGTTGTTCATGTAAAGTCATGATTGTATGGTGTGTGGTTGGTCTTGTATGTTAAATGAGTGGTTATACGTGAAGTCTTGTTTTTTGTTGGTGGATGAGTCGTATGTTTGGAAGGTTGGTTGTTTATGAATGTTAGGACTGTGAGTCAATTGACGGCTTTATGTAATAGGTAGTTAAGTGATCTATCGAGAGTACTGTGTGTGATGTGTAGGTGGGTGGTCGGTCAAGTAGTATGTTTGGTAGATGGGTCTACCATGAATGATGTGTGTCAATCTAAGGTTTTATGTACTGTTCAAGTGAATAGTGTATCAGAGGTGTTGTATGTTGAGTTGGTGGGTGACCAACTAAGAGTCTTATATGAAGAGTGTGTGGTTGGTCTTTTGTGTGTTGAGTAGGTAGATGGTTGATGTAGAATGTGTGGTGTCTTGTATGTTAAGTAAATAGTCTGACAAGAGTCCTTTTATGGGAGGGTGATTGGATTATCAAGATGAATGTGTGGTGTGTAGGTGGATGGTCAATCAAGTTGTATGTTTGGTAGGTAGGTAGGTCTATCATGAATGATGGGTGTCAATCTAAGGTCTTATGTAATGTTCAAGTGAATGATGTATCAGAGGTGTTGGATGATGAGTTGATGGATGACCATCCAAGAGTCTTATATGTAGAGTGTGTGGTTGCTCTTTTGTGTGTTGAGTAGGTAGATGGTTGATGTAGAATGTGTGGTGTCATGTATGTTAGGTAAATAGTCTGATAAGAGTCTTTTTGTGTAGAGAGATTGGATTATCAAGATGAATGTGTGGTGTGTAGGTGGGTGGTTAATCAAGTTGAATGTTTGGTAGGTAGGTCTTCCATGAATGTTGGGTGTCGATCTAGGGTTTTATGTAATGGTTGGTTACGTAGTCTATCTGTGTGTTGAGTAGGTGGATGGTAAGTCAAAAGTGTAGGATGTTTCGTAGGTGGTAGGTGGGTTGATCATGTTAAGTCATGATTGTATGGTGTGTGGTTGGTCTTGTATGTTAAATGTGTGGTTATACGTGAAGTCTTGTTTTTTGTTGGTGGTCGAGTCGTATGTTTGGAAGGTTGGTTGTTCATGAATGTTAGGATTGTGAGTCAATCGGAGGCTTCATGTAATAGGTAGTTAAGTGATCTATCGAGAGTACTGTGTGTGATGTGTAGGAGTGTGGTCGGTCATGTTGTATGTTTGGAGGGTAGGTAGGTCTTCCATGAATGTTGGGTGTCGATCTAGGGTTTTATGTAATGGTTGGTTACGTAGTCTATCTGTGTGTTGAGTAGGTGGATGGTAAGTCAAAAGTGTGGGATGTTTCGTAGGTGGTAGGTGGGTTGATCATGTTGAGTCATGATTGTATGGTGTGTGGTTGGTCTTGTATGTTAAATGTGTGGTTATATGTGAAGTCTTGTTTTTTGTTGGTGGTCGAGTCGAATGTTTGGAAGATTGGTTGTCCATGAATATTAGGATTGTGAGTCAATCGGAGGCTTCATGTAATAGGTAGTTAAGTGATCTATCGAGGGTACTGTGTGTGATGTGTAGGTGTGTGGTCGGTCAAGTTGTACGTTTGGTAGGTAGGTAGGTCTACCATGAATGAATGGAGTCAATCCAAGGTTTTATGTAATGTTCAAGTGAATGGTGTATCAGAGGTGTTGAGTAGGTGAGTGGTAAGTCAAGGGTGTTGGATGTTACGTAGGTAGGTAGGTCTTCCATGGCTGTTGGGTGTCAATCTAAGGTTTTATGTAATGTTCAGGTGAATGGTGTATCAGAGGTGTTGAGAAGATGAGTGGTAAGTCAAGAGTGTTGGATGTTTGGAAGGTAGGTCTTCCATGAATGTTCCATGAATGACCAACCAAGAGTCTTATATGTAGAGTGTAGATAGATGGTGGATGTAGAGTGTGTGGTAAGTCTTGTATGTTACATAGGTTGACTGTCAATATTATTATGTGATGGGAGGGTAGTTGGTCTGTGAGGATAGCTGTGTGTTGGGTAGGGGAGTCTTACTACTGAATAGGAAGGGTTATGAGGCTTGGTAGGTGTCTTGTACATGAATGTTGGGTGTCAATCAAAGGTCAAGTGTAATGGAGTTTATTTATAAGTTTATACGTTGTCTGATATGTCGGAGGTACTGTGTGTTTACTAGGTGGGAGGTTAGTCACAAATCTTGTATTTAGAGTGTGTGTGTGTGTGTGTGTGTGTGTGTGTGTGTGTGTGTGTGTGTGTGTGTGTGTGTGTGTGTGTGTGTTTTGTATTTTAATTGTGTGATCTGACAATAGTCTTATGTTTTGTGAATGTAACTGATCTATAGAGATGACTGTGTGTTGGGTAGGAGAGTCTTACTACTGGATAGAACGGGTATTAGTGTTTGGTAGTTAGGTTGTTTATGTATGTTGGATGGAAATTAAATGAAAACTACTTTATTGTTACTTTAAAAGGGGAAGTTAGGGCTATAAGGTCCTTTCTACCACTTAATTTCATAGAGTAGCTGGTTGGACAAACAAAGGTTTTATGTCATGTTCAGGTGAATGGTAATCTGTCAAGGGTGTAGTGTGTTCAGTAAGAAGGTTCTCCATGTGTTTGGGTCTTTGGGAGTGGTGTATATACATTTTCTGATCGAGTATATTATAGTCAAAAGAAACCAAACTTTCTTAGTGTTAATACCAAAGTTTTTACAATAGGGACATTTCAACTAACTATTCATTTATTTGTTTAATACGTAAATAATCATTAGTACCAAGTTTTGTTAAGACCAGGATTAAAATGAGAACAATATAGAGCATTTATTCCTATTGGTTACTTACACTTTACCAGCTGATTGGAGTCAACTAAATAATTATGTGAGTTAAACAATTGATTTACAAGTGTTACATTAGTTTTGTATGTTGTTTTGAACTCAAACTAAGTTTATAAAGGTTCTATAAGAGTATTTTAAAGGGTTTTTTTAATGTTTAGGACAAATATCGTTGTTATGACACTGAATTTTAATGCTTTTAGGGAATTATAACATATTTTGTACACAAATAACCCTATTTATGTGTATTTTAACTCAGCTTTAAGGGGTTTGGAGAGTGCTATGTTGGTGGTTCTTCCTTGATTTGAAAAATGTTTCAACACATTCTTATGTAAAATGACTCTTTTTCTGAAATTTGTATGTATCTTTGATTTTTTTCTTACTTTTTGATAGAATTTACTCTTCTGTTAGAATGTTTTTTAAACTGACAGTTTGTTTGAAATACAATCAATACTATGTGGTTTGGGTTCCATGTCATAGTTTTCCTGACTATTGTGTTGTTAATAGATGATATATCAAAGGGTCCAGCAGCCTTAGTTAGTAACAAAGACTACACTCATTCATCTACACTCATTCAAGATCCATACCTGTAGGATTAACGTCTCAAATACAGTAAGTAATGTATTGCTACGGTGTATATAGAGTGTGAGGAATCACCTTGTGTTTGGTGTTATTACACTTCATTTATCATATGTTTGTGGATATAACAATTGTTATTTGTGAGTTTAGGTTGGTTAACGTACAATAGTTCGGTAGACTAAGGTTAGGGTGTATAAGTTTTAAAAGTATTATTGGTTACTATACTTCATTTATGGTTAATGGACGTATGTAAAGGGGGACTGAATGCTTTAACTTGGTAAAAGTATACTATTTCAGTGTGACTTAATGAAAACATGTATTGAGTGTAGTGTTGTTTTTTTGGAGGTAATGTGTGTTGATGGAGATGACGGATGTTAACTTTATTTTGTGACTTCAATGTGTATGAATGTAGTTTGATAGGTATTACGCTATGAATTTAATGCATATTGATTGAAGTTCTACCTAACCTATAGAGACTTCAGAAAATACGGTATAATTTGATGTACAATCTCTCATTATTACACATAGGATTGATGTGTTGGTATGTATACATTACGGGGTTTACAACGAAACAAATAGATAAAGCTTTGTTACACTTAGGTTTACTTGTGTTAATTTAAATATAAAGCATAAATTGATGAAAGGGGTTCTGTGTATTAGGTATGATAATTGAAAGTAGCAAGAATATCAATTGATTTTACTGAATATAATGTAATCCAAAGTACCTCACTATGGGGTTTCTTTGGAACAGTGCAGTAAAATGTATTATTGTTAATGTCTTTTTGTAATTGTATTCAGGTTTAAATGGTTCATAGCCTGTCTTCATCTGGGGCCTTCATTGGAAATGGTTTAAAACGTTTATAGGGAGATGGATAGTACATTTTATTTAGTGAGGGGCATATGAAGTACTATGTGGTTAGTCTTGAATCATCTTTGTAAACTGTAATATAAGAATGAAGCTGTGAGGTTCAAATCATTGTATTAGACTTATTACTTACGTTAGCAGAAGAGTTGGTTGTACAGTCTATTAGATGTTATTATTCTACTGACTTAGGTCTGGTTAAGCTAACATAGTTTATTAGAAGGTACACTTTTGCATATTATGACAAAGCCTTCTACCTTGGGTTTTTAAGTATCTTACAAGTGTTAATGAAATTGCCTTATACTTATTTCCTGAATGGTTTTATTTCTTTGTTTATCAACGGTAGACCACTTTTGTACATAGTATAGTACATGGCATCATAAAGTTCATCTAAATCTACAACAGACCTTTCTAGGGCTGCTATGATAGATAATACGGGTTACATTATTAAAGGTTTTTTACGTTTCCACAGGGAAATACACACCTTTCCCATTTCAAAACCGTACAGTGTACTTATACTGTACAGAGATCACTGAACATGAAGATGGTACCAAGGACCATCAACTTTTAAACAACCTGTTCTTTTTCGTTCATCGTGTTAGAAACGCTTGGAGATGGGGGGAGGGCATGGAACTCCATGTCCAACTCATTGTAAGCCCCTGCGTAACACATGACGGACAGGACCATCAGGACATCTCAGGCATTTATTAAACACCTCTGCTACAAACGGTCCTTTTCAGGGTCTTATAAATATTAATACATAGTTTTAAGTAAGCCAGGTAGGGTGACGTTATGGGCGTCCTATGGGAATTGGAGAGTGCCCTTAAGTTTTGTCATCGGCTTACTTGAGGGTAGTGGGGAATTAAATACTCACCGTAAAAGGAAACTGGTTAAATCAAACAGGATAACTAAATGAAACTGGGGGATAGCAGTGTGGATTGACACGGGCGCCAAATCACAAGAGTGAGGTGATGTTGCAGCGGTTATCATAACCCATAGTGTGTCTTTGCTGCACTTTTGTTAATATGAATAAATGATAAGCACTTTTAATAATATAAATAAATGGTGCACTTTGTGTTTCACAAAAACAATGTATATCTTAGACGGTGTTCTTTTCATCTGTCTGCTTTCCACTACCGTCTCGATGGGCTCGGACGAGGAGCTTAATCGGGTAAGTTTGTTTCCAATGTAAGGGTAAGCTACATTGATGACTTTTGATGTAGTTGGCTAAGGCAAGTTGTTTGTTCAGACTCAACCAACACCTATAGAGCCATGGTGGAGCAACCGACAATTCTATGAGACGACCGATGGAAAACTGGGTGAGGTCGTTGTTAATGTATGTATATGTTGTGTTTTTCACTACGGATGTTTAAAGCAGATGTTGTTTTTAAGACGTGATGGGTCCATTGGTTTCTCCTCCTGGACATATCGTTTTGGGGTGCATAATAATCCTCCTGAAACATTCAAATTCGATTGTTTTAAAACAGTGATAGTCTATTGATTAATTTATAGAAAGCAACATATAAGGTTAATTACCTCAGTCAGTCTACAGCAAGTGAGAGTTGTTTTCTAATGTTATTCTGTATATCTACATTGATTTTGATTCTGATAATTAAATGCTTCATTGATGGAGTAAAAATTAACGTCTTAGGCTATTATGTTCTCATGTTGATAGAGGAAATGTTTGTTAAATATATATCAACCTTTATTGTTGTTATATTTTAAATACATATTATTCCATTCCTCTTACTTTGTTATATGTTCTTACCGATCGATTATGATTGTTTACTTTTTATTTTCTTTACTTTTAGGTTCTTATCTATAGGCACACGCTCGCTCACTCACCTATTGTAATATTATTGTCTTTATACCGATTGGGAAAGTTTTTTAGTTGAGATTGTTACTTTAAATATTCTTAGTCATAACAGTTTTTAGCTTGTTTTCTTTGGTATTATATTTATTTGCCTGTCGTCAAATTTACGTATGTAATGACATTATCGTTGAAATGAATAAATAAATAACTATGGGACGATCTGTTATTTTGTTATAGAAGGTATTATCTGTATGAGTAAGGTTATGAACAATGTTAGACTATTGTGATGTTAGTTATTGCTAGCTTGAATTATGTATTATTGTTACTTTGCTAGTTGCTATTGCATGAATTGTTGATGGTTGTTACCTGTTATATATTATGCTTATAAGTATTTCTGCTTGCTTAGTTATAGCTATATTTCCACAATTATGCCATCTCGTTTGTATTCATTGTAAATAAGCGTTTACCGTAAATAAGTAAATAAGTAAATTACTTACTGTTTTTTAAATGTACACAAAGTACGGTCTGAGTTATGTACAAGTCTTCAACGAACCTATTCACTGTTATGTTTTCAATATGATACTATGGTAATTAGTTTGGCAGATTAGTTTGATTTGTAATTGCTGATATGTTAATGTTTCCGATGGAATGAAATTAGCGTAATTATTGATAAGGCTGAATGATAACGGTTGTAGAGCGTTTAGAGATATAGGAATGTTGAAAAGTGGAAAACATTTTAATTCAATTGGATTTATGGTTTTGGAGAAATTGTGATTCAATGGATTTTATATGTATACATTTGAAAAGCGTACATGTTATGATTTCTTTTATGTTTTGTGGTTTTTGACAATTAAGTTTAATTGGTTGAACTGTAAGTATTAAGCAAGCTTTTATTTTTACCTGTGTTACTTAAACTTTCGTTATCAATTATTGCTATTTTATTTAATGAATTGTGTATCTTTTTTTTATTACCCACAGAATTATGATAGTCTGAGTGAAGTGTTAAACATGTTTCGTAACTTGACCCTTACAGATATAATGTAACTTGAAATCCAATTACTGTATTTTAGTGTCTACACACTTAAGTCTTAGGTATTAAAGTTTTGAATGTAAGAAATAGATGTTATGCTATACATAAGTATAAGCAAGCTTATATTTGATCTCATGTTGGTAATTTATTGTTGTTACAGTTGTTTGGAATTACAGTGAACTAAAATTGTTGAAGAGATTTGTATTTGTGAGAGTTTAGTAGGCTTAATTATGCTATTTGTGCATGAAGTAAAATTGACTGAGTTATCAAAGACAATGTGTATGCTAACCGATGACAGGGGTAAGACTAACTAAACAGTAGGTGCTCTCAATAATTTGATAATCATTGGCTAATGTGTGTTCAATTTTTATTTGGCGGGTGCCTTCGTTTTTATGAACTTGATTTTAGTTCGCATGTGTAGAGTGGTTTTTGTGGTTATATTTCTGAAGGTATTTCACTGCTACTGATTGGTTCATTGGTGGTAACATGTATAGTCGTTGATTTTATATTGCAATTAACTGAATTAGTTATCATTATCCAGGACTGTAGTACGTACGTTAAAGGAAGAAGATACTTGTCATACTTACTCATACAATATGTTCTGTTTCGAAAAATCAATTTCTGTAAAAGTGGTTGGTGTGTTCGTTTGGATGTGCTGTTTACCAGCAGGTGTATGTATGTGTAGAGTGAAAACGCTCCGAAGGCGCTATGTTTCCGAAAGGATGCGCTTAATTTTGCCACCAGGTGCGCATTTGCGCAGAGTGCAATTGGTATTTGTTATTTTTTTATTGTGGAGGTTTTAAGTCATTTAGTTGTACGAATTAAAAAACGACCTTGTGTCCGAGTGGTTTCGCATCCGACTCCTAACCGTACTGACTGAACATGTGACCATTTCCCGTCGGTTCGATACCACAGGAACCGATCCCCTTACCGTCCTTACCGAACATAACACCCACCTACTCATCCTTGGTGTAGTAATGTACCATTTGACTCCTAGAGTCTGGATTCAGGTGGATAGACCCTCGGGGTATAGATCAACACTTGTTTGTCGAGTCGGGTACGCTAACCACTAGGCCACGGAGAGTTGATAGCTTTTTGTCTAATTTGTTTAATGTATATTTATGTTTTAGGACATTGTTGGTGGGAGTGCTGTCGACACGTCTGACTACCCACCTAGCCACCTGTGTTATAGTAACTTAAATAAAGAAGCATTAGGAAAGTTTAAGGAGGAAGTAAATTCAAAACCTGCTAAAGAAATAATTGGCTTGAGAGCAAAGTGCTACTCTGTTCTAAATTATGATCTGGATGAAAAGAAGGTAGCCAAAGGCGTCCCCCAGGTCTATGTACAACACGTCATTAGCAGTGACCGAGGTGCTTGGGGCAGTGCCTGAAGTGTATGGGCCGGAGGCCTCGTCCTAATAATAAGACAGTTTAGATCATCACTTAGTATAAGTAGACCATTATAAACTCTAAATAAACTTTACCAACCTCCAGTCTAACGACTGTAGCAGAATACCCTTCCAAGAATGTCCTGTGAGTTTGAATGAAGTGGTTACAAAGAAACGTGAAGGTGAATTAAACATGTGTGGAATTGAGTACTCTGTTAAAATTACTGATTTAGATATATTTGAAGATTTCAATTAAGTAATATTAAGTATAGTTCATATGTGTTTGAGTGATTGTTGTAAGATGACGAGTCTTAAGGTATAATCTAAGCTTCGAGGAAAGGTTTTGTAACATTAGTAGTGTTAATATGGGGGTTGAGGGCAAATTAAATAAAGGCTTGATTTAAGTAGGTAGGCTAACAGTAGGTGATATATGGGGTAGCTAGGTATTTATACAACATTCAAAATAAATTGAGATAGGTAGGCTAACAGTAGGTGATGTATGGGGTAGCTAGGTATTTATACAACATTCAAATTAAATTGAGATAGGTAGGCAAAACAGTAGGTGTGAGAAGGATGGGGAGGTGGTGACCAATCAGAGCGCTGCGTTTGGATGCGCATGCGTCACCAGCTGATGCCGTTAGGGGCGCTGCGATCGGCGTTGCCACCAGGGGCGCTGCGATCGGTAGGTATTGCCACCAGGGGCGCTACGGTCGCTAGGTATTGCCACCAGGGGCGCTACGGTCGGCGATTGTTATAGTGTATGTATGACATGAGGGAATTTTGGGAAGGGAATTTTCCCACGGGGTGTGAGTTGGCGCGGGCGGGAAAAGACGCCATATTGGATCCGGTCGCCATATTGGACAAAAAAAGGGTATTTTATTGTATTTTATATAGTATAACGTGGGAATTTGATGGTAATTTGAGGGTAATTTGAGGGGAAATGTGGGTAATGTGGGGGGAAAGAGGGTAATGTGAGGGAAATGTGAGGGAAATGAGGGTAATGTGTGGGAAATGTGAGGGAAATGAGGGTAATGTGTGGGAAATGTGAGGGAAATGAGGGTAATGTGTGGGAAATGTGTGGGAAATGAGGGAAATTTTGTGGGGGAGGGGGTGGGGGTTGGCAACACTGCGCCGCCATCTTGGATCCGGTCACGTGACCAAAAAAAAGTGGGTCTCGCTCTGTCAAATTTTATCTACTAACGGTAACCGATAGCAAAATAGTATACTAAGCTGTAAAGTACAATGCAATCTAAAACAAGAATAAATTTGACTAAAATGTAAGTTAAAAGTAATAATTTTCATAAAATAAAAGAAGTTGAAGAATAAGAAAAACATAATAATTACAGTAAAATATTCAACAATAACAGTAAATACAATAAAATTTCATATTGGTAACTGTAATTTAGCAGCAAATATTGAAAGTTAAATGGATAATATTTAACATATTAATAAGAAATTAAATATATGGAAAAATTGTGTAGAGTAGTATGTCAGTTAGCTGAAATTCAGATAAATATTACGTGGTTCGGATTCTATGTACAACTGACTGACAATAGTACTAAAATAATAAATAAAAACGTATATATTTAAATTAAATACTTCACACGGTAGTTTCCATGGGCCTGCAGTCCTGTGCGTGGACTTTATTCAACGAGTAAAATACTTACCGTTAGCTCAGTTGGAGATTCGAACCTTAGACTACTGCAATCCGAAGCCTTAAAGCCACTGAGCCACTACTCCGCCATATGATTGAACGTATTCAGTTCCTCAGTTACTGTCACTCATGAGGTGACTTGTGTTTACGCAGAGTTTTCTTTGTCTTATGACATGTCCTAATCTCACCAATACGAAGTCATGTTTATTTCAATAGAAAATTAACAAGATTTTATGTAGAAAAATGCACTCGAAAACTTATTTGTTAATAAATACGTAAAGACGATTTATTTTATCATTTTAAAAACGCCAACAAGTTCGAATGACTGTGATGATTCTATATGAATCTTTGTTGCATACTATGGCGGGCGGACTATATCTAATAGATTACTGATTTATTTTAAATAGCTACACATCACATCTTTTTTTTAGTGTTGTATTTCGGCTATACAGTCTGAAGCCATTTTCAAACGTTTAACAACATAAATAGTGTTTAATAAAATATAAATTAATTAGTAGATCATATGGTTCTTAAAATATTCAACAGGTGATTTGATCAATGAAAATAGTTGAATCTATATTTATAAAAGAGGATGTTTGTATATATATATGTTTGAAGTTTATGCGCTGCCAAACCATCCAACCGATTGCCATGAAACTTTAGGATGTTGTCCTGTATACTCCCGAGATGGTTTCTGTGAAGTTTGATGCAGATCCATCCACAGAGTCCCGCCCCACGGGCTCCTAAAGATCCCATGTTATTCAAATGGAGAATCTGAATTGTTTACAAAAAACATATGACTGTGTGGTTTAATGTAGTTTCACATGCCATAAGCAGTTGAAGTTCTCACAACAACAGTACTGTATATGTTTTGATTTATTGTTGTTCTACATTTCACCTTGAGAGTGTAGCACACACTACTTTTACTTGATCAGGTGATCTGTATTCGCTTGCTCGAGAGTACGCTCACCAAAAACCTTTACATTTATACACCAAATAAGAAGACCAAAAATATTGTTTACCCTCTTGCACTCATTTAATAAATAATATTTTTTTCTATAATTCTTTTTATTGCTTTATTTTGGTATGTCAATGAAAAATGAAAGGCGAGACAACGTCCGCCGGGTTCAGCTAGTACTATATAAATTTTGATGAAATTTCAGATCATGTTTTGGTGGAAGAGCATAAGGTGTAATGGACAGCAGTAAGCATAGTATATAAAGAAAGTAAATGGAAAGAAGTAACAATAAAAGAAGCAGCACGTATGCTGTAGTAAGCTGCATTTCACAACCTAGTGCCACCTTATGCTCAATATACCTGCCTATTATTAAATCAGAAGTATTAAATAAAATTCAAAATTAATAAGTGACTAAACAACTTTTATCAAAATTTATGTAGTAGGCCTATATATTCAACTATTTTCATTGATCAAATCATCTGTTAAATATTTTAAGAACCATATGATCTACTAATTAATTTATATTTTATTAAACACTATTTATGTTGTTAAATGTTTTGAAAATGGCTTCAGACTGTATAGCCAATATATATATATATATATATATATATATATATATATATATATATATATATATAAAACTAGGTGATGTATAGCTATTTAATATAAATCAGTAATGAACACCATAACAAAAAATACATACCGTCAAGAAATTAAAGCCCTATAGATTGTTATTAATTATTACCCCAATGATAAATTAACTTCTTCTAATTATAAGATGATCGCTCTCAAGATCTGTAATGACTCTGAGTCGGATCGAACTTAGTTTTTCAGCTTATGAAGCTGGGCTACAACCAACTACGCTATACAGTGTTCCTTAAGTCCGGGGAAGATTGAATATTGTTTAGACAGTTACAGATAAAGGTTAAAAACTTAGGAATCGGAAGAAATCTTAAATAGGTAGATATCCATACCATTTTAAAGGTATTAATTAGTAGAACATTATACCACAAATTAGATTTCAAAAAGTTAATTCTAAACAAAATGGCGGCACTCGAACAATTCAATAGTGATCTTATGTGTATGTTCAAGAATGATTTAATTTTACTGTAACCATATCAGATAAATCTACAAAACACCACACATGATTACTGTATACAAAACACCTACTTTAGGATGTATTCAGTGTCCTGCTGTTCTTCTGTGGGAACGGTCCACTAGGAGTCAGTAGAAAAGTTTTAAAGTAAGCATAGATTGAAATGCAAATCGTTTTAAAAGCCTGGTCAAGCGTAGAAAAATGCCTCAAACTGTACTTCAAAAGCTTTATACGTTACAAAATGGTGGTGGTTTAAAATCTTGCACATAAGATCAGTATTCAAACTTTCGAGCGCCGCCATTTTGTTCAGGATTAACCTTTAAGGTCTAATTCGTGGTATGATGTTATACTAGCTAAGACCTTTAAATTGGCATGTATATCGACATATGCTTACGTTTAAGATTTTCTTCCGATTCCTAGTGGGCTGTCCCCCTACGAGGGTAGTGGATCACTGAATACATGGTAAAATAGCTTTTTATGTCCAGCATCAATGTACAAAGTCTCCGGAATTTTGGAACAGCCTGTATGTTTAATACATTAAAATAATTCCATTTGATGTAAATTTCTAAGATCAATTCAAATGACAATATTAATGATGATAAAATATATTTTGACATGTTTTCTTGTCTTTAAAATCTCACAGTTCTCATAATTTCAATATCAAATGAGTACATTATAAGTGAAGGTACATGAGAGATCAAGTAAATAAGATACAGCATACATTTGACATACAACCATCTCTGACTCTCCTCACATAACCATAAAGGTACTGAAAGCGTTGTGTGATAGGCTCTCTCATCCTGACGTAATGTTTTTCTTATTTACTACCTTGGAGCTGCACAATTCTGTTGGGAGAATTGAATATTCCAGCGGCCTGAAAGGTATTGTCATTTAATAATGGTTGTGAAAGTAAGTTTTAAATCATATTATTATGTTAATAGATAGTATTATACATTATAACGGGAACAAAATAATATTATTAGACAGACTTTTTTAAACCTCAGAATAATACTTATTATTTATTAGAAGTTTACTAAATGATTATTAATTGCTGAGCAAGGAATTGACTGATAATCAGTAATTAAATGTATGTTACTAACATTAAATTTTTAATAAAAATAATAATTTGCTTTAAATTTGGAATTTTTTATATTTGAACTATATCACATTATACACGTTACAACAACCTGGGGAGCCAACGCACACGTCCAGCGTACTACTGCTTTGTCACTGGTCTATTTAGCTGTTAAATACAGTGCTCCCATTCTGAATAGCGCACATACTAAAGTGATTGATGTTCAACTTAATAGAGCCATGAGAGCTATTAGTGGCACTCTCATGGCAACTTCACTACCTTGGCTCCCGGTGCTATGCAATATAGCTCCTCCAGAAATAAGACGTCAGGAGGCACTACGTAAAGAATTCAATAAGATCTTGAATGCCCCGTACCTCCCCATTACATAGGATCTCCCTAGTCAAAACGGTCACTTAAAATCTCGAAATCCACCTCTACTTACTACCCTCCAGTTGAGCAGATCAAATTTCTCGCCCAACACTAGCTGGGCTATAGTGTGGAAAATATTTGATGTACGAAATAAGTTTCTTATTAACGATCCGTCAATAACCTGTAGGGCAGGTGGGATGAACCTCCATCTTAGGGAGTGGACACCATTGAATCGATTCCGAACTCGAGTGGGCATAACTACTGGAAATATAAATGAGGATTGACACTAAATCAGTCATGTGATTGCCGACAGTCTATCCAAACTATGGATTACACAGTTACAGAGTACCCCCTGCGTTGTTTTCCGGGGTATTAGCTAGCATACATTTAATCAGTTAGGCAGGTCTTAAATGGCTTGATGAATTGGATTTAGCTCTATGACAGGAGATTACTTGATATTTTTTTTAACATTTAATGACCTTTGGGGGTTTTTCCAAATATAAAACTCAGCTTTTATAAAATTTTAAATTAATAAATGGGGTAGCTGACAAAAACCATACTCTATATATCAAAGTAAATAAATTAATCTAGCTTAAACCATTGTATTAAAAATATGACGTATTTAAAACAAATAATTTTAATACACTTTCCATAAATGAAATGTTAATCTTAGTTCACTTATCAATAAGGAAAATAATAATAAATTAGTTGCATTCGTACTTATGAAGATTGTTGAAAAAGAAAAACCTTGAAATTGTTATTGGTTTTTCTTAAAGTAATTCTTTATCATATTTCTCTTTAAAGAACGTAAAACTTTGCTGAGTGATTTTCCTCTGACGAAACTTCATTTCAATTCAAGTTTTTGATGGCTTTTTTATTTAATGGCTAAGTACAGAAAAAAACCTTTGTTTGATGTATTGATTACTTTTGGAATTTTTACTTGGTTTTGAAGTCAATATTTGTCTTGCAAGACTTTGCTCCAATTTTAGCATTTCAAATTTTAAATAAAAATTAGAATTTGTGCTATGGCTCACTACGTAATACATGTTCATTTTCACGGTAAATTTATAGGGGAAAGTCATCACCAATATTTCTTAGTGACCCACTTGTGTCTTTTTTTCCTTATCTTCTATCTTCTATCGTCTATCTTCGCCAGAGGCATTTATTACTGTTAGTACTAACATTGTTACGAGAGAACGGTCCAAACCTAACAAGCAAATGTTAAGAGGACCAGTGGCCAGGTAAGTAGTGATATTTAAGAGTATTACTTGGTCCATCTTCACCAGAGGCATTTATTACTGTTAGTACTAGCATTGTTACGAGAGAACGGTCCAAACCCAACAAGCAAATGTTAAGAGGACCAGTAGCCAGGTAAGTAGTGATATTTAAGAGTATTACTTGGTCCATATTCGCCAGTGGCATTTATTACTGTTAGTACTAACATTGTTACGAGAGAACGGTCCAAACCCAACAAGCAAATGTTAAGAGGACCAGTGGCCAGGTAAGTAGTGATATTTAAGAGTATTACTTGGTCCATCTTCACCAGAGGCATTTATTACTGTTAGTACTAGCATTGTTACGAGAGAACGGTCCAAACCCAACAAGCAAATGTTAAGAGGACCAGTAGCCAGGTAAGTAGTGATATTTAAGAGTATTACTTGGTCCATATTCGCCAGTGGCATTTATTACTGTTAGTACTAACATTGTTACGAGAGAACGGTCCAAACCCAACAAGCAAATGTTAAGAGGACCAGTAGCCAGGTAAGTAGTGATATTTAAGAGTATTACTTGGTCCATCTTCACCAGAGGCATTTATTACTGTTAGTACTAACATTGTTACGAGAGAACGGTCCAAACCCAACAAGCAAATGTTAAGAGGACCAGTGGCCAGGTAAGTAGTGATATTTAAGAGTATTACTTGGTCCATCTTCACCAGAGGCATTTATTACTGTTAGTACTAACATTGTTACGAGAGAACGGTCCAAACCCAACAAGCAAATGTTAAGAGGACCAGTGGCCAGGTAAGTAGTGATATTTAAGAGTATTACTTGGTCCATATTCGCCAGTGGCATTTATTACTGTTAGTACTAACATTGTTACGAGAGAACGGTCCAAACCCAACAATGTTAAGATGACCTCCCGGGACTCAAGTGACCAGGTAAGTAGTGATATTTAAGAGTATTTACTTGGTCCAGGGTTTTTTTTTGAGAAATATGATTTATGAGAGTTTTTTTATCCATATACGGTCAGTAGAACTGTTCGTATATGGGTGGGTGGGCATTGTTGTTGGATATAGACGATTAAATAAGTTGAAAGATGTGAAACGTTTGTACTAGTGATGACTAATCCTCAGCAAAATACTAATCGTTATTATTTTATGATGGAGGAGTCTTAAATACGATCATTCCCCCCCCCTCCTCCACTACCGTATGACGTTGACAGAACTCCCACCCACCTTACATACACGACATGGTTGATAGCTGAGCTGAACCACACACGTCCAAACTGATGGACTCACATATTGTTTGGACAATGAAAAACTCTACAACTTGAATATCAAAAGTTTAACTCCGTATTAGTTAAATCATTATCTAATTATCATTAGATACTGAAACGTACAATATAAAGTAGCTACTTATAAAGTCTCAACAAGTATATTATTGTTTGTGATGTCCATAAATTAGTGCAGGCCAAAAGATAGACTACTACTGAATAAATAGTGAAACAAGATAAGACAAGAATAAACAAGAATAAAATGTTCCAGATAAGACATAATATTCAGGTTGGTGGTAAGCTATGATAAAACAGAACTAAAATAAGCAAACTTACTAAGTTTAGTACAGTTCTACTAAATTAATAGAAACATTACTAAAACATACACAGTAACTAAAATACTTAGCAAGGAAACTGTATAGATAAATAAATAACATTATTTAAAAAAAATCACAACAGTAAAAAATTTAACGATTGAAAAAATTTACCAAGAAATTTCTATAGGTTTATAACAATCAATTCAAGTTTTTATAAAAAAGGATACAACAAGTTAAAAGATTCTAACAGAAAATACCAAATATAAAAATGAATGAATTAACAGTAAGTGGAGATTTTGTAGTGGTTGTCTTTTAATCAGATAAATGAGTTTAACAATTAACTTTATAGTCATACAAATTAGACGGGATCACGATTATTTGACAGTGACAAAGTTTACTTCTGGTATTTAAAAGAGGTGGGAGTGTAATCTAGGAGAAGCAAAGCACATAGGAAGAAAAAAGGGATCAAGATTGTTGGAAATCACAAGAAACATACTCAAGAAGCACAAGATAATAGATAATTAACAGTTCTTGTGCTCGTTACTCGACCTTTCAGAGCCAACCCAAGAACAACTTTACTTAGTGACATTAATAAACTATGTAATAATAGAAGCTACAGTTGTACATGTTTTAGTTATTTTATTTTACAAGACACGCTTGATTCTGTGTCATAGTTATTTCATTGGCTGACGTAAATTGAATAACATTGCTTGATCATCTAAGAACATTGTTCTTTGTTCTACTTCTTTAGGTTTTTTTTTTATTTTTTGCATGGATTATTTAGAGGTAGTAGTAAAAGTTGTGTTATTAGTTGTGGTTGCTTTATCTTTAATAATATGTACAAATTCCTGTTGTGTTGTTGAAATACTTACGTAAATTGTACTCTTATTTATTTAACACAGGTTTTATTAAGTA